>WIXG01000145.1:0-178568 GCA_009869945.1 Mesaphorura yosii
TATTTTTGCCTGAAACGTGTAAAAAAGTAGTTTTCGGGTCGATTTGAGACGAAAAATTTCCCCATGTTAATTTACGACTTAACCTAACCTAACCTAACCTAACCTATTCACATTATACTGGTTTTTTTCAAGACAAAAACTTTAACATGTATTTTGGCACTTAAGTTAGGTTAGGTTAGGTCGTAATTTTCATGAACCCCTAATGGTATTAACATGGGGAAATTTGTTGTCTCAAATCGACCCCCAAACTACTTTTTTACACGTTTCAGGCAAAAATAAGAATTCTTAATTTTTCTGGGACTTTCACTTTGAAGATCTCATTTGGCTTCAGCTCCTGTTTTATTTCTGGTAAAATTTTGTGTGCCAAAATTCTAAGCACACGTCAAAGAACAACAAAACACCGCACACGGTAACCAATTAGGGCTTTGCAAATACAAGGCAGAGCAACGTGTATAAGCATATTAAACCGGTGAGCTTAAGTAGGAAGCTCGTCGTGCACGGGTTGTGTATTTGATGATTACGTAAATTTGATCTCACTTTTGATGCTTCAGCAAATCTAAAATGTAAAATACTTTCCTCATTCTCCTGCTATTGGACTATGTACTTGCATGTTAATTCAAAGCTTATTCCACATTTTGCTTTTACTTTGATCTCTCAAGTCGCAAATGATAATGGGAACAGAGAGTACAGCCCAATTTGCTGGTAGAGTTGGAGTACAAGTACAAAGGTAGCCGCATCCCGCAACCACAGACAAGGAAAGTTTGGTGAGACAGCAAGCCGAGTTAAAATTAGCTACTGCTGAAGTGGCATAAAAACTCTACACTGCCGAAATACTTGGAAGTCATAATCAATGAGCACTGAATTCAATCAGCCAATTTTTGGCAAGCGAGCAATGACAATTGATTGTTGTTGACTGCACATCGATCGAGTTGTCTGTTCAGTCTGTCTTTCGTGTGTCTCAAGTTGCCCGGGCTTGAGGTTTATGAAATATTTATGGATTTTTATTATTTCGCATTCACATCAGGGCGACGAGTTGACAGAGCACTCGCACCGGCACATTCCTATAAATTGTACGTGCCGGAGCAGAAGTGACATTTATATGGTCATCACTCCTTCCTGCGTCGTACGTAGTGCTTCGCCTTCGCGTGGCACAATGCTATGCTTATGACACGATGTTCCTGAATCGTGTTTCTCTCTCTCGCTTGGAAGCCTTATTGCTGGCCAAGTAGCTGGGCAGGGAGGCAGCCTGGCATGCATAATACGTGATGTCCCATGACACGTATGAATTTTGCAATGCAGCTTTTAGTCTGACATCTCCAGCCATCCACGTCCAGGGCAGGACAAATTCGCTGATTTTAAGCTCCTGGCTCGAGTGTTTTCGTATTTTTAATATCTAATCAATACAAGCACTGGAGTGGACGGCTCTCTTGGAGAGTGCCGGGCTCATTCATCATAATGAACAGCCGGGCGCGCGCCAAGATTCTTCTTCCTGCATACATCTCAAGAAAATTAAATAAATTACAATCATATTTAATTTACTTTTTCTTTCTCTTGCTTTCTTGCAGTATTATGACATGACGCTCTACTTTACGGGAAGGTATAGCCAGTATAGCGCTTGGTGTGGTGGTTTGACTCAAACTTGGATGCATCTCTGCCTGTGCCTCGCCATGCAAAAGCACGGCCATGAGCACGAGCACAAGACTGCCAGCCGCATTGTTTCTCAGAACAAAAGAAAATGAGTGAACGAACCCTTGTTTGATTAAAACTTTCTTTTCTTTCCTTTCTTCTACTTTGTTCTCCGACTCGGCTCTCGTATTTCAGACTGTTTATAATTTATAATTTATTTGAAGTGGGAGTAACCAACTATTCGTCTCGCGCTGCTGTCTTAGTCTTACCCCTTTGCTGGCAGCCTGGCTTGGCTTTAATGTACTCGGAATACTTTTCGCCATTCGCCTTGCGCTTGGAGCACGCGTGTAGCGTGTGCCATTGTACAGCAGTAAAAATCATCCTATCGCGTCGCAGTGCAGCGCACGCACGAGCACAGGCGTATTTAAGCATAATAACAATTCATTTCGAATAATGTACATAAACTTCAATTATTTCTTTACTACGCTGGAGAAAGAGGGAAGAGCAAAATAGGAGGAATATTTATTTGTACAGCGGAGTTGCTGTTGCTGCCGTACGTAGATTAGTTTTTTCGCTGTCTTCGTTCCGAAATAACTCACTCATGCTTGAACTCACTTTGCATTTGGTAGCGCAAAAATACGGGAAAAGGCACTGCAGTACGGTAAAAGCAAGCAAGCAGGGCGCGGTGGCGGTGAACGATGAACGGTTAACGGCCGTGTACTCGTGTATACATATGCAAGATACAATTATTTTACTTGTACACATTCATTTCAAGTCAACCGAATAAAAATCGTATCCTTGTCGCCCAGTCCACGTTTCCAAGATACGTGCTGCAGCAAAAGACGACAACTTGCCGCTGTGACTGCAATTCCCTTCCTGAACGAGTATCTGTGTCTTCTTCAGCACTCGAGATCGAGAAAGTATCGAATTTCTTTGTGAATCTCTTTTTCCTGCTCATTTCGTGCTGTACCAGTGGATCAGATTGGCTTTCTTTGCTTTTGCCTTGTATTTGGTGAAAGTAACGACAGCAATTGCTTGCTAAGGATTGATAATGCACTCGACATGTCGTGCGCCGCCACCTAATCATCTGCATCTTGTGGTAATAAATAAGGCGATAGGCGACCGACGGAGTTGACAAAGAATAATTTCTCAAATTACTGTAATTCACGAATGATACGTTCCACATTGCTCAAGTGCCCATGACTCATGCACATTCTCCCGAAATGAAGTACGGCCACTAGACGTTATCCACCACAGCCGAAGTCGAAGTCTGGTCGCATCGCGTGAGTCAGTTGCCCGTTCGAGAGAGGCACGTCACATAATTATATAAACTATCGCAAACTTCTGGCTTTCGTCAGAAATGCTTTGGGCAACTCAAAGAGTCAAGACAAAATAAAAGTTTGTGCGTTCGTGGCGCGAACAGGCCAAGAAACACGAATGATAATGACGGAACCACGATCCATTAGAGATTTATTAGCTTTCTCCTCTATTTACTCGCATTACGTACGTGATGTGCGAGGTGCGGTGCCGCTACTGCAGTGCAGTGCCTGATAATAGTGCATGATAGTTCACGACCAAGAAGGCCATGAAAGAAAGAAAAACAAAACAGATACCGAAATTGACAAGAAATAATGTTGTATTGGGTGTATTGTAATGTCTGCATGTGGCATTCGAGCACAATTCGTGTTTATCACACGAAATGAACTGCTTTCGCTGTCGCTGCTGGTGAGATAGCGATAGCGAATCTTGTTTCAAACTTTCTGAACCTCCGCTTGCTGTGCTTGTGCCCGGGCCGGGGATGATGTCATCTTTATTTATTTGTTTCTTATCCACTTTCTATTGCTCTGTTTCTCTTCCTGCACTGAAATCTCGTTTTTTCGGTGATAAATCATCCATTCTTGACTTGACCACTCTTCTGTGCAGGCTTCTCCACTCGTAGCTAAAGAAATACTACGATTACAGACGATATCCTGAATTGTCTTGGCATGATGAGCTCCAATCGACCCGGCGCGTAATAAATGACCGACCTCCTTGTCGAAATTTGCAATTGTAATGCAGATGCTGGCTACTACTGCATTGTAACGTATGTACAAGCGCAAAGGGCGGATACAGTCTGATTCTCAAGAGTGTCAAATATTTAGTAATTTATGTATTGTGAATACACAAAAGTCAGATATCTCTTTAACAGTAATTTCCATACTTGGAAAGAGCCGCTGGACTCTGGCTCTGCACTGACTCTGCTGCCGGCGCGGCGTTTCTTCTGATCTAGGACTCGAGCTTCCATCTATGATTTTAGTACATGCAAGCAAGGGCCAAGGCACCACCAATTCACTGCAAAATATACTTTGGCTCTTCCAAATTCTTAGAACGGGAAATCAAAAGTAGTTCAAGCGGCTCGCACACGAGCAAAAGAAATGAGACACTTGCATGAATCAGCAACTCAATTTTCTTAGTTCTAGTAATATGGAATTGGTCATTCTTTATAAACCGTGCGCAGGTGAACAACGTTCGTAATCAGCTGGCAACTTAAGACTGAGTCATCTTTGCGTCTTGGTTAAAAGTACAACGTACCATTTCCTAAATGCAACTGGCATTAAAACTAACGTCTCTTCGACTTGAACCATGAATGCAAACGGTTGAGAAATCGGTGCTGCTTCACTTCACTCACTACTAGTACAAAGTGCGTGAATAATAGAAAAGTATCACAACTCTTTCGCAAAGCAATACCAGGAAGCTCTGTTCTGGTCATGATACCCAAACATTCACTGCATTCAGTTCGCTCGCATTAAATTTTATGTATTGCATATTATACGATATGAGTTGGAACGAAATGGACTGAACCTCCTTCTCGGAACACGTGCATGCGAAGCATGATCTCATAAAGGCAAAAAATCAAGAACGAAGTTATTCAATCGTTTCTTTTCTCTTCAGCTTGCGACTTGCAACTGGCAAAGAAAGTGGGCGAATAAGTTATTCTTGAGTAACGACTTGGCTCTCGCTTGGCCGGCCGGACACATGAAACACAAAACGTGGTCCCGCTGGAATGAAGATAACGACGTGATGGCTGAATATTCGTTTTCTGCGTGTGCAGTGACGAGTTTCTTTTCATGAAAAAGATGACGCATCGACAGCCACGCACAACGAGGACGAGACATTTGAAGGGAGTCCTGGAAATAATAAGATGGGTGGCAAGAATGGAGACGGAATTTTGTTCTCTGCATTCTATTATCTGTCCAGTCTTTATTTTTTCATTTTTATTATACCAGCAGCAGCGGCCAGCAGCAGATATTTGCCATTCGCAGTGGCAGTTGTGGCAGCATGGCACGAGCCACATGAATACGTTACCCAGGATGATGGACATCGGATACTCAATATCAGACGACTTTCACTTTCCTTCATTATCTTCCTCGTCTCCTGTCGTCGTTCATCTCTTTTATTCTCTGCTTTCACTCGAATGACGCTTTTCTTCCCTTTAAATTCTTGTTCGGTAAATACCAGAAATATCATGCATGCATGTTCTCGTGGACAATGCTGCCAGCCAACTCGTTGTCGCATTTGTATGGATTCCAGACACAAAAGAATCCACGAATGTCTGCCTCCAAGTTCAGTGCAGCAGTGTACATTGCAGACAGACAGTGAAGTATGCAGATGACAGATTTGATATGGCAAGAGACTTTCGCCCACGGAACAGAACAGCCAGTCAAGTCAAATCAGCCAGGAGATACGAATTTATAAAAGACTTCGGATTTTTCAGACATTTCTCCCTGCTTTCCAGTTTATATTATTATATTTTGTGCCATTATTATTTGTGCACTGCTGTTCCTGCCTGCGAGTTGTTAAATCCGGTCTACTTTCTCCTTGTGCCATGCTCACGACACGAAAAAATATGAATATGAGTTAAAGTTATGCATGAGTGTAAGAATAAAATCAAGTCATTTATTGAACTGTTCGGTACCCTTTACGCAGGACTGATATTGGATGAAACAAGGAAGAAGAATGGAGACAGGGAAGCAGAAATAAAGGAGAGAGATCACATTTACTAAATTCAAGATACGGAGATGTGACTTTGAATGAGAGCGTACGTGTCTTCTGGACACTGTTCAAGAAATTTATGAAATAAGACGCAGAGTGCCAGCGAATAAAAGAATTTAATAGAATAAAATCTCGGGCCACGTCGCACTTTCGAAATGTGAAGAAAGTCAGGAGAATCTTCGTAATAGTTTTGATACGATTGAACTTTCCTCTCTCCCAGAATCAGATACCGAAAACTTTTCACATTCTTTTGCATTTTTCTATTCATGCAAATATTTTTATATTCTGATTTGGTCGTAATAACGCATTTTTCCAATTTCGACGAGGAATAATCATAATACGTGAGAGTAATGATTGTAGTTTGGTGCGACATAAAGTAAGACTGGAAGCAAGAAATTGCAATCACAACTTGGTCTCGAATCGAGTCACAATTCAAAGCCGATTCAAAAGCCTTACAGAATTTCAGGCACGTTTCAGGCATGTCTTGGATGACGAAAGTGAAAATTACTAATTTAAATTGATTTCCATTGTTGTGCTTTCAATTCCGTGGTAAAAATGAACGAGTTTCGGGAAAAGCCTCGATGAATGCCTGCAGAAGTGAACCAAGAACAATTACACTTAAAGAGTCTTAAGAGTTTACATGAGTCGTTACTTTGACGCTTTCGCTACTGAATACGGCTTTCACGATTCACGCTACGCCACCACATCGCATTTTAGCACGCATATATTTTATTAAACTTGTATATTATTATAGTTTGTCGTAAAACATAAAACGCGTCTCGTAAATAAAAGGAGAGAACGAAAGCAATTCCTGAACAAAAGTTTTTCCTTCTACAACAATGGAGGCTATTACACAAACCCCACGGCAATATGAATCACAATCGTACAAGCCCGCATGCAATCCCATAAACTTCTGCTTCAACTTTGCACCATCTTCAGGGCGGTTGATTCTCGGAGCTCCTACTTAAAATGCATAACATGACCTGTTTCCATTTCCAGTGATTTTTAGACTGCAGGAGCTGTGATTTGGCACTCTGCAATTTTTGGATCTGGAAAAGAAAATACGGCAGTGTCGAAATCTATTCGGTTTGGCAGCTTTGCATTGAGATCTCTCCGAATAAAATCTCCTATTCGCATGAAGCTGGTCAGCGATGCAGCGCTGTTCTCCCAGTCCCATTCGCAACCGAGCACCAGTCAGCAGCCAGATGCATGAAAATCAAATCATGTCATCATGTTTTATATGAAATTGTTGACTGTTTTCGTGATTTCACCCACAAACCAGTGCAGGCGGCGCATGGAAAGTAGAAACAATGCGGGTCTCAAGAATAGAAAATGCATGAATTCAGGATTTGAGGTTTCGCTTCTTGGTAAATAAAGTTTTATGAGATTCCACGGCGTGGACAAAATGTGGAGAGCACGGAATAAAAAGGCCAAAGGAAGTCATATTCTCATTTTCCCTATTCTTCACTCCAGAAGTGGTTTATATTTGGGAAGATTACAGTTTCCTCCTTTTGTCATTACTGTTTAGAATAAAATATAAACATGCAATCGCTCGTAGTCGCACTGTAGTGCGGCCCACTGAGTCGCCACGGCATGGCTCACGAACAACAAGAATTCAAATTTAACATTACCAGGCTCTGAACGGGGATCAAAATAAGAGTCCAGAATAAAAGAGAGTGGAATGGAAATGGAAATGGAGTAGTAAAAATAGAAGAATGAAGAAACTATAAAAATAAAAGGCTGAAAGTATAGTAAAAGTTAAGACTCAGAGATCCAAAGTGAAGGAGCACTTCACTTTTCCGCGTTCGCATACATGAAAATTCCAATTGCGAACTCGGTTGTTGGCTGTTCGCTGCTACAAACAGCCAACAACCGAGTACTGCTATTATTATTTTGAGAAATAAAGGTACTTAAGTTAACTTGGGAAAAGCTAGAAGAGTAATTGAGATCATTCATCCGGCCTTTCAATTTCTAATCTTTCCATCAACAATCAACCGAAAACAACGTGCGTATGTTCGATGCCTTCATGTCTCACGTACACTGCAGAATGTGAAGTTGAGGAAATCGAGGCAATCGAGGTAGGAAATGAACCTGTCCGCGTGTAATGTGATTCTTTTGTTTTTGCAAAGTCTCGTCGAGTACTGCGCGTAGAGGCAAGAGACAAGATCATTTTTGCGAGAGGTGCGAGATCCGACCCAGTTCGCCAGTAAATTAATGATGGCTCATGGCTGCATCCATGACGACCGAATTGTGTTCAGGAAATCGAATCTCTCTACAACAAGCGTAAATACTTACGTGAACCGAGACATAAGACAAAAATTGCGACGCAGGGCTTGGTTCCGTATCAAAATAATTCCATAATCATCGTGCTTTGTTTCACATTTTCAATCGAACAAAATTAACCGGATAGAAATGATTTCAACTCGAATTATAATTGGGAAGAAGGTGCATTTGCCGGTCTCTGTACTAGAACTGTGCATTTTGATCAGTCGCAATCATAATGAGAGCACCTAGGATTTCAGTTTCGTGAATTCACAAGGGCATTTTTCATTGGGTCAAAACTCGCAAGATCCTCCGACTGGACTGATGTCCACAGCCAAATCCTGACCAAATTGGAAGATGGGATGCAAACCACTAAGATAAGCTCTCCCAAGCATTTGAATGCACTCAGTAACAAGGTCAGTAACTGCTACAGGAGCTCTTAGGTCACAATACACGATAATTTGTCTTTCATATGCAGATGTATGCGGACTTCACCAAAGCCTTGAAGGATGCAGACGGTGACAAGAAGACCAAAATGGTCGCAATTACAGGAGAGGGCAACTTTTTAACAAGTGGGAACGAATTTGATAATATCCATCCCAGCAATCACGACTTGGTCTCCGTTAATCGAAATGAGCTGAAGAAGCGAGTATCATTGATGGCAGATCATGTCAAGTAGGTCGTTCATTTTCATCATGCCGAGCAATTGGTGCAATACTGTAATCCTGGTCGTTTTCATTTTAGAGCGTTCGTTGCCGCCATGATCGAGTCATGATAGAAAGCCCATATTTGCGTTAGTCAACGGTCCAGTCCTTGGATTTGGAGTTAAAATGCTTGGGCTTTGTGACATTGCTTATGCTACACAAAGTGCGTACCTTACAACCCAATTTACAGTGTTGGGTGTGTACCCAGAAGCTTGTTCGTCATACTTCTTCCCACGTATTATGGGGCATGCACGGGTAAGATTTTGCTTCGCTGTAAATTGCTCTCAACAGATAAATGCACATGATCCGTTTTAATTTAGGCTTCGAATCTTCTGCTGCTTAATGCAAAATTGACTCTGAAGGAAGCATACGATTATGGACTTGTCGCTGAAGTTTTTTCCTGATAATCTTTTCAGTGAAGCCACAAGACTCCTTAAGGAAACGGCTCAACTTCCAACGGCCGTAAGATCAATGGACGACGGACGAATGCATTCATGCATGTGATGTTGCGTGCGATCATCCATGCAAGAAACCATAAAGTCATCAAATACACGTTCCCTGGTGCTTGTCCAAATTTACGTCGCAATCTCAAATCAATTGACATTAATCAAAATCAAAATTGTGTGCAAATATTTTTGAATAAAACTTACGTCGCTATCAGCCTGAAGACTTGTTCTGGGCATTTTTGTACCAAAATTTCATGATTTCGTGTGTAAATCCTATTTGGAGATTAAATTCCATTCTCCTTTCCACGAAACCACGAGCAAACAGTCTCGCAACACTTTCCCCAGGCTAAGAAATAAAATATGAATTACTAGAAAAATACCATTTGTAATTTTCAGCTTGACTGGCAATATTGGCATTAAGTTTACTGAAGTGGGGAAGGATTTTCCGCCGAAACCAAGCCAAGTATGCCACCGAGCGGTGCACAAAGTGAAGGCGGTGAATGCACAAGTGCACAGACTCCGAGAAGAATCCTAATTTCAAAATTCAGTTTTATGTTCTCGCAGCCATATGCTAATGCAATAAATTGTTGATTTTCTTTTCTATGCCCTGCCAGCAAGCTCTGCGATCTTCGTCTACATTCAGCGAGCCCAAGATGCATGAAGTTTCTCTTGTGCTATTGAATTAGGTCAAACCTCAATAAGTCTGGTGATGTGAATTCTGAAGAGTTTTTTTTACTGTGAATTGTGAAAATCGCGATTGAAAAGTGCTTTCCCGTGAGAGTAGAGCTCCATGATGTGGAAACCAAAACCAAATTGGCAGCAGCAGAAGCAGAAGCGAAAGGTAATCCAAATGAGAAATATGACCTTGGGTATTTGGAATCCATAAATGCAAATAAGTGAAAAGTGTCCTCGTTAACATCTAAAAAGCGCCCTAAACGTTCAGTAGTCCAGTATTAGCTTCAGCAGCATTTAAATTCCCTGTCCTTGCCTTAATTCAATCTTGTCCATAATCCACTGGTCCGTCCCTCGGTTTCAGTTCTGACGCAGTCACGCTGGAGAACTCGGAAAAGTCTAATTCGGAATAGAGTGAAAGTCTAATTTATAATGCAGTGGCAGCATTTCTACTGAAACTCTACATGGAGCCCTAATATATAATACTTTGTGTGTCAGCCATGTACAGGAGCAGTTACAGTATTTGGAAGGGTTTTGCTCAATTTTCCCGTGTATAATGGAGACTCGAACTTCTCGAACACCAAGGCGGAGGTGCCAATGCAGCACCAGCTTTGGCAGTCGCTTAATATTCTACATTAGTTACAGCACCAGCCGTACTGTGGTGTGGTGCAAGTTTAACTTCTCTTATTCGAATCCTGTCTAGGTCTGGGTCTCCGGTTTCCCCTTTTGGTTTCTGATGTAAGAAAAAGGTGATCGTGACACAAATCGTGATGAATAGCCCTCATACCATAAATTAGCACACGATTAAGCAACTCCAAGAAACGAAAACGAAAATGTATGTGCGGTGGAAGAGAAGAGAAACTCGTCTTAACTCTTTTCTTTCTCTTGCACTCGCGACTGGCAGTCGGTCTCCTTCCCCGTCATGCTATTGCCATTACAAAATATTCTTCCGACCAGAAAAATACGCGCTTTCTTTTCCTTCGCTCACACTGCTCTGCTGATCCTTAACCATCGTAAATCCTTTTGACAATCTCACACCAGTCAACCTTTTAACTTCTAGCACAAGGCCACACCGCCCTAATGCTCGTACTCAGATTTCCTCTGCTTAACCCATCCGCATCCGCATCTTGCTCTTCATTTCCAGTCCCACATCCCACTGCATTTTTTCTATTACAGGAAATATTCTGACTTAAAAACCGAAATTTTTTACGCCTTCGCCGAATTCAGGACAGTGAGGAGCGTAGCACAGAATGGGAAGTGCCGCACCACACAAATCTAGTAAAAAGTCATAAATCCTTCGCAAAGACTCATACATAACCAATTTTTTCTAAATTTCAGCCTTTAACAGACTTGTATTATGATTTTCATGTACCAAGCAGCGAACAAGGACAATTTATATCCCGTCATGTGAAGAAGCCTTGGCTCTGCGGCAATCTGTAGCACAAATTCATCTCTTCCTTTTGTTGTAAATTCTCCCCTCTGAGCAGTGCTCTGCTGCGCACGGGAGTATGAGTCGAGTACACAAAGAGAATCCCGTTGCGAGGTTTTAAATCTTACTTCTCTCTTGATCAATGAACCCATACAACGAAGCTGGGCAAAGAGAAACTAAATCTTCTGCCAGTGAATCACTATCACAGTATTGATAAAATCGAACGCTCCATTTATTTTAATTTTACATTTTTGTCATGCATGTTACCATTGTCATGCTCAGTCAGGACCAACAAAACGAGGGTACATATTTAAATGCGTGATGAAAAGCGATCCTTTCTCCGCATTGAGAATATTTATTGAGGCTCTTGCTCAGCAGTCTCAAATGTAATTTGAATGCGCAGTGTGCCTGTGTGTTTACGTTTTGTTACGCAATATATTTGATCATGTATATCAATTTGTTCATGATTCGGAAAAGATTGATTGAATCGGTGCATGTAGCAACGGGCAACGGTGGCAAGGAGGAAGTGCAGTGGACGACTGTCGAAGTGAATACATTTTTCTAATTTGCTGAAATCATGCAAGAAATTGGATTCTCGCCAATTTAGTTTAATTAATTTATGACCTTATTAGAAAACGTCCAAATTTTATTACTCTCAACGTTGGCTCTGTTTGTGTGCGCGAGTGTAATTGATACGGAATGGAAATTCGGAGCAAATACGTTAAACGTAGCGCCAATGTGCTTTGGTCTGTGTCAGATAATCGCTCCCTGTCCCGCCAGTAGTTAGCCAGGCCGAGGAAGCAAGGAAGAGAGTGTCGGCTTGGATTTCCATATGATTGTGGCGTGTACATATTGACAAAGGCGGAAATAAAGACATACAATCTTGTAGCGGCGGGGAATAAATGGAGCCAAGGAGAGAAAAGAGATCAAACTTTTCACTTTGAATTTATCTAAACTTTGTTTATGGTCTTTCTCCATTTTCTCCTATTCTTCTCCGTCTCCAACTTTTCTGAAACATTATACAGCCGCAGCACAGCAGCAAGAGGAACACAGAAGTCAGTTGCATCGGCGGCGGCGTGGCGGCAGCTTTAGCTTTCGGTTGGTCATAATAATAATAAGACTTTACACACTACACATGTACATAAGGATCCAGAGCATGAGAAGTTAAAGAGAATGTGACAACTTGAACTTTATTAGACTTTTATACTCTCCACAAATCTTTCTCACTTTTTCTCTCACCCTGAGTTCCTTCCTCTGTTCGGTCGCTTCACACTGATCCAATATCCATCCAGCCGCCTGCCTGACTGCCAACCGACAGTCAAGCTAAGCCAAGAGTTCAAGAGACAAGTCAAACCCATTTTAACTTTAACTTAACTTTGAAAAGTTGAAATTTGTTATACTACTTTGGTACATTACACATGGCCACATGTCAATTTTCTTCTTGTCGTTCGTAAGTGCTTTGGACAGACGGACGACGAGAGCCGAGTGCTCCTCAAGAAATGCGCGAGATAATTTTGATGTCAGCAAAAACATTAAATTGAAAAGCTTTAAAACTTTTCCAGAAAAATAAACTGTAATTGGGACACGACGCAGCAGTAGCGGCCAAGTTTTGTGGTTTGGCCATTTTCATGCGAGAATGAACACGGAGTCATTGAATCTGAATTCGCACAAATTAAACTTTGAAACACGGTCAACTCAACTCAAGTGCGTGCGATTTGTTCAAGGGTACTCTAGTCGAGTCCAAGTGCAAAGCGAAATGACAAATTTCAACTAGCGCCTGAGTGCAAATGTAATTATAAATTTGCTTCCGTGCATACTACGCATGCAGACCGATGCTGGGCAGAGTGCGTAATTGCATTTTGCAAATGTCAAACCAGTCAAACCGCAGCTTACGAATTTGGATTGCTGAACATTTTAACAAGTCTCACTCAAACGCGTATTGGTAGTCTTCCACCTTCTTTTAGCTTTTCGGGCCCCTCTTCAAACAAACCGATGGAGTTATTAAAAACGCGACGGCCAAGTGCCGCCGTCTGGAGAAAAGTTCTTTGACAGACTGCCGGAAGACGCACCGGTCTTCTAACAAGCTAATACCAATTTTGCCTTGTTTACACCTTGTGCGACATTCCTGCGCGTCACACTTCCGTGATTTTGCATTCGCTGGACATTTATTGCCTCGCATTCCATTCTTCTGACCAAACATCTCCATGCATGAAGAAAGAAAAGAATCTGAGAGTCCTTCGTACTCGAAATTCATTCGAGCACGTAAATTGTTGTTCGGTCCAAGTGCTCTTACGCGCATTTCATCCGAGTACGTACATTCCACGTTACTTTCCACTCGAATTGTCTCGTCTTTCACTTCTCATGCGTTCAACGAGAGTAAAAGTGCCCATTTTTATTAAGGTCTTATTCACGTGGCCTCTTCGTCTGTCTTTTATTGCTTTCACACCTTTGTAATAAATGTAATAATAATATCATGAATATAAAAAGTGTAATTTCGGACAGGAGAAAGTTACGAGCTCTTTTCTTCGTGAGGAGCGGCAGCGCCCATCCCTTTCGCTTTTATCTTCTAATGACTTTAACACTTTCGCGCAGCAGAGGCGAAAATCAGGCTAAGCTGAGCGGAGCCAAGAAGATGAAACGCAGTTGAGGAATGCCGCAGTTACAGTGGATACGCTCTTGTTGCTCTGCATTTTTATTGTTTCAGACATCACAGACAATCAAAGGGAAAGAATTTCAGCTGGGGCTGAGATAGATCTCTTCCCGTGTCGTGGAGGCCAAGAGAGAAAGCAATCTGTGTCATTTTATCGTGGTCATTTCATGAGGGAAGGGAAGACACTTCTTTTGCTTGCCCCACCGTTATATGTCTTCATGGTGTGGCATGGAAATAAAATGCATGGCTGTTATAATTCACTGCCAAAAGGTAGTAGGACAAAAAAGTGGTCTTTACGGATTTTGGACGTATAGAAGACCAAGTAACTATTTTGAGTATCTGCCCGGAATGTTCACTCGTCCTTTCCGAGCGAAATGATTTCTACACTTTGTACCAGGCGCCGGGAAGTTTATAAATCGTAATTCGGCCTTGGTACCGTTACCTGTTGCCACTTGCCAGCTGAGCGACGCCTGTAAATCCTCACTGCAAACAACGCACAGGGCCTTTGTCCCTGTTGGTCTTTTGATGTACGAATTTATGGCTTTCACAAATTGGAAGTGTCCAGCCTGCATAGAAATAGGAATTATATTCGACCGTCGTAAAATTCGGGACACTGCTTGGGTGGGTAGTTAAATTGTTAAATTATATGACTAAACTACGCCATAACATCAGAAAGTAACATTTTCCAAATGGCTTCAGTTTAGGGTATTTTCTCGACTTTCTCCCAACACAATTTCGCGACTAGAGACGTTGTCATTCGGGCACGATGCATGCAAGCGATCAAGAGTGTAGGGAATCTAATAAAATTTCGTAGTATATTTTTACTGCGCAAGTTTATGGATTCTCACAAACAATAAATTTAATCACTTATGTGTACATTTAGATAAGAAACACCCATAAAGTTCGGGCCGTAACCAACACATAGAAATACGTCCAAGCGCATCGACAGTGTCGCATCATAGTTTCACTAGCAAGCAAGCTGGTGGCTGGAAGATGAAGGAATTTTGAGTTCGAAGGCTACAGTATCGCTTGGCTCAATAGACGCTTGAGAGACATTCTCGCTGAGGTCCAGCAATTGAACGCAATTGAAACTTCTCATAATTCTCCTTCACAATAGCATCGAACAAGTGCGGCCGGCCCCCTGCATAATTTATACGGTCAGTTTTCTATAAATAAAATATTTGCCGTACTTTGTGGTAATGCGCTGCATATGAGTTCATTTCCTGAAAGTTTATTGCTTGGCGGAACACATAAAATTGTCTGCCTCTTATTGAGTTGAGTTGAAATTGTGAAGCTCTGCAGCTCTCCGTCCACCGCTTTCCTTTCAATTCAGGGAAAAGATAATTTTACTTAAACTTTACGATTTTCAGGTTAAAGTTGTTAATGTGAGTTTCCTTCTTTTGTTACACTCCAC
Source organism: Mesaphorura yosii (assembly GCA_009869945.1). Taxonomy (NCBI): domain Eukaryota; kingdom Metazoa; phylum Arthropoda; class Collembola; order Poduromorpha; family Tullbergiidae; genus Mesaphorura; species Mesaphorura yosii. The sequence goes on from WIXG01000145.1 coordinate 15,236, forward strand.
ACAAATACAAACCAAAGTAGTTTCTTCTCCTTTTTAAAAGACTTCCTTTTAGTATGATTCATATAGAAAATTTGTCATGAAAAGAGAAATAAAACTTAGTCATAAAATATAAATCTCATTTTCTTCCTCAGAGGATGCTACTTTTCTTGCTCTCGCATGTGCTAGACACTGCGTGTGTAGGCATTATAATTCCCTAACACTTAAGATGACAAAACGGGGTTCAAAAGTTTTCCGTCTGAAATGTATTCTCCTTTGTGTTTGTGTGTGTTTTATGATGTTATTTTTGAACATTTTAATGGGTCCGTGGTCTCCTGGAAGAAAAGTGTTCGAGTAATTACCTCATGGATTTGCTCATTGCGAATGTTCAGAATGGAAGATCCCTCATCAATTTCAAAGATTGAACATTGTAAGACATATTCCTACCGAATTCAATGAATTGCCGAATTTCTCAAATTAAACTTGTAATTTAGCCTAAATGAAATGGATGAATTCACGCATTTACAGTACAAAATATGATTGAGAAGAATAATTATCATACCAAATCAGTTCTTTTCGCATCTAAATAGTTAAGTTTACATTTGATTTAAGTCGCAAGCAAAAATTAGGTCTCGAGGTGGGTGAACTTCGTATTCAACATCGTGAATCAAGAGTCGTTGCAAATTCGCACAGGACGGAGTTGCACAAAGTTGTCCGTGCACGGGAACAAGTTGGTTTAGAGTGAAGAGAATGAGGACAAAATGATGACATAGAGTAAAGACTCCGAAGTAATTAATGTAGCGTGAAGGATTTTAAAGTAGAAGTTATGCTTCGCGGAAGAGACTCAATACTAATACATGATATAAGACTTTCCCGTATTATGCGCTAGTGAAAGCACACACTGGCGTCGCATGGCACGGCATTGCGTGGCATCAGCAAAACCAAAAAGGAAACGAACGAGTGGCATATGTGCTTACTGTGGATCGGTCCCTTCCTTCCGTTGCCATCGGATGAACGACTGAAGACTACAAACTTCAAAGCGCAAGGAAGGCGCACTCGAATCGTCCAACTCCAGCCAAGCTCCACCACAATACGGTATGAGTTTTTAAAGCACCAAGTTTCTTTTATTTCCTCGCTTGCCTCGCTGCTGCTCCTGCGATGATGGTAAGAAATAAGATATACACAGAGAGAAGGAGAAATTGACTAAAGCTTTGAAAGCTTTCTTTTTGTCGTCGTCGTCGTCTCCAAGTCGTGCTGCTGCTGCTGTTGTGTTGTTGAAATGAGATGAGTTTTTTGTCATCGAACAAGAGAAGGAAGAAGACGGATGACATTTCTCTTTTAAAAATCTTACTTCCTTCCATGCCATCCATGCTTTGCCTGAGCTGCTTTCCTTGCCTGCCTGCCCTTCTGCTTCTCCTCCACATATTTCCTCAAAGTCCTTACTAACAAGAATCTATTTATTGTTACGATTGCGACTGAATTGTATTGCTTTGCTTGGAAGGATGCCGGGTATCGTATCGTATGTCGGTTTGGTTGGATTGTATTACTTGTGTACTCAAACTCAAGCGCTGGAGGAGAAGCAACTTCAAACTTTTCCAATACAACAATGCAAATACAATAAAAGTGTAATAGTGAGTGAATTCAACACGAAATGGAAACAGGTTACAATGATGTCATTATCCTAACTCGACATGATTTCTTATTCCTGCTTTATTGGATCTGTGATTTTTAAGACGTAGACAGTATTCGGACGATGTTATTTTGTTTTAGAACACAATTCTTGGATTTGATTTAGTGACTGATGCAATTAAATATTCCCGGGAGCCACTAAATATGTTTATTAAATGTCCAGGTCGGTCTCGCCTTATACCGCTTCGCACCAGCAACGTTCTCAGGACCAATACGAAGTAAATTGCTCCACACTTGTCCGCCACAACCAGTGAAGCACGTATGGGAATTCATCTCGACATTCCAGGAATGATTGTGCAAGAGATTGCGGTTGTGACACTTTTTGCAGTTCGTGTTCTCTTTTTAGTATTGAGACGTCGGGTTTCGTGGAAGTGAAATTCGCATATCGCTTGGATGCGCCCTTTTTGTTCTTGTCTCTGAAAGCTAAAGCGTCAAACTAATAAGACTTCAATTTACCTTGCGAGGCTCCCTAGACTCTTGGCTTCACTGCTCTTGGCTTTTTATTCTGATGGAAATTGGGAAGCCACATTTTATGTATTCCTTGCATACTAACTCCTACGTATATTGGCAGCGATGGAGTTTAGGGCTACAAAGCTTCCAAATCCAACTGAGGCAAGCTGGCAAGGGTGGAACTCAATAAATATAAAGGGAAAAGTAACAAAGTGCAAGAGACAAAAAATTCTTTGAGACTGAGTGCTTCCAGATTGACACATGGATATTCGTTGCAGAATGCGAAGGTAGCAACTGCAACAAAAGAGAGACAGCCAGCAAATAATATTAAGTCTTGATTCAATTCGAGTCACGCTGAATCTTGGCGCATTATACAGCAAACATGATTTGAGGAAAACGCAAACCTACGCAGGCCAGGTCCAGGAAGACAAGAGGCAAAAAAGAAACCTGCTTCATTCAATACAAATCTGTCCCGTGCCGTGTTCATGTAACGTAATGGAAAAGGTTTATGAGAATTCCACAAGGAACGAATTCAAACGAACAAGACTTTATCCGTACGTACGACATTCTGTGCTTCTTGTGTTTTGTTTCCGGGAAATATTTCCATCATTGTCCTGATACAAATTCTAGCTGAGGCTGAATCGCTGAATCATGTCAGTCAGGTCCCAAACTGGGAATTCAAATCCGTCGAATGGATGTACGGATGTCTTAGTAAACAAATTAAGTTGACTGAAAGGAATCGAAGAACGGTGGCCCTCAAATCCAGAGCAGAGTACCACGAGATATTATACAGACACGGACGCCCAATCCGAACAAATTAAGTTCTTGAAGGTGAACAAACACGAACTCCACATGAGACTGGCCTCCAATTGCAATGAAGACGACTTAAATTTTATTGGAACTAAAAAATGTGACGAGTCACTGTATAAGCAATTTGCTACTAAGTTCTAAATTAGCAACCAAAGGAAAATACATAACCACTGAAGGTAGTTAAGGTAGAAGAGCGTTAACGTTAGTCTAAGGCTTAGACTAGTATGGCTTCCTCAAGGGAATCCGGTTAGTTCCGAATAGAGTTGAAGTCCATTGACGTGCCGTGTTGTCGTCATTGTGGTCTTGATCCCTGGTTTTGAGGTCTTCACTTTTTACTTTGGCCGGGCCCAGCTCCTGTAAAATGCAAAGGAGGAAGAAACGTAAGTCAAGCTTTCTTAAGTTGAATAATCGCAACGGAAGTTGCATTTAAGCGAACAGATTGATTTGCTGATATGACGAGAAAATATGAACCTTACCTGAACCCGGAGCTTGACCTTGGTAACTTCCACCAATATTTTTCTCCTTGTTGAGGATGCATACGCTCATGATGATTGGTATGATTGGTAGCAATTTGACGATCAATCGCCTTACCATGTGGATAGACGTCGTCGTTACCTTTGCCTGAAGTGATTTCAGAAAAATTCAGTTAGGAGAACTAGGATGAAGCATTTCCAAGGATCGTAGTTTAATACTGTGGTGAATCGACATTCCTCTTGGGTCAGATCGCCCTTGCTAGTAACTTTCTTGATGCTTAGGATTGTTTTTGTCCCAACTGTACTCGTCAGCCATGATGCCACTATTCAATTAGATGCTGGACTTGACTTTGGAATTAAATATCCGAATTGCCACTGAAGTTGCACAGTACCGTGATCTTCAATGTTTCTCAGCAAATGACACAAATGAAGCTTTGGTATTGACTCTATAACTCGAACGTAAGTCGAAGGTTTTACGTGTTGCTGAAGCTGCTTTACCAGTTTATGATAGGATTTACATAACACACAGAGTCGAAGAGATTATGAACCAGCATAAACGTTGTGCAAATGACGCGCAACGAATAGAGCATTGCCTTGATCCTTCAAGCAGTCATCATAAACGTAATGATTCATGAGTCTAAATTCTTTGTCTTTGCTTCGGCTCGTTATTGCTGAAGATTTGGCAAAACATTTCAGAGTCAGCTCGCAGGATGATGTAAGATAACCAGAGCGAATCATAGCATTGGAGGTTGCTTTGTTTTACAATTTGCTTACATTAACTTACCGCCGCATATTTTTTAATGTTTATCAGGAAATCATACCGAATATGTAAACTCCTCGAGCACGATTTTCGGATTTTTGAATCGTCCTTTAAAACCCAGATTTTTTATTTTCAAAAATTTAGATTCGCACAAATGTACATTTTGGCGTTGCAATGTAAACTACTAAGTCGTTGCAAATGCGCTGTAGAGCTGACGGACGTGAACTTAAAAAGTCACGCGGCATAAAATGTCAAAAGTAAAAAACTGTACTCCTGATTAAGATGAAAAGCGAAACAGAGTCTGAATCTCCGGTTTCAGTGGAATGTAATAAGTTGAGAAGGGAAACAGTAAAAGAGTCATCAGCGAAACGTGCATGAAAAAGTTCCTGCCTGTCGCAGCCCGCCGTGTTGTTGGGCGAGCCGTCAAAGTTCATTCTCACGTGCCTTTTTCCCTATTATAAACATCCGACAGGTGCGAAACTTTTCCAAACTTCCTTCGAACCATGGCCGTGGCGCAGGTTCCACTCCACTGTGGCTGCAGTGAAACAGTGACAAATGAGATTTCATTACTTAGAAGCTACGAGCCTGGCTAATATGTCTCTTTATTGTGGCATTGATTTATTCAGTTGGTTTTGGGAAACTGGCTCGAATCTTGTAAATGGCAATTGCCTTCTTTGCTGTGCTGAAGCTTGACGCGCTGAATTTCGTGCAAATTGTGAATGAACTCATAGGGTTAGGTTTTAACACGAAGGCGCATATTTCCAAGAAGCAGAGATTTCGCATGGTATGCCAAAAAGTATTTCGAGGGCTGAAATAGCAGCAGGCACCAGCACCAGAATGGGTTGAAATTGCAAGCTGCTGCATTTCTCTTCATGGAACGGTTTGGCTCTGGATGCACATACCATGCCATCTTGTTTAGCTCCGCCAAGCTGGTTCCAGCTCCAGCCCTTCCGCTTTCTATTTGCTTGCTTTCTCTTTTTACACCCTTTCTCAGAGCATAAATTCATCTTATGTTCACCCTGACCGCACTGGCTGGGGCACTGGGTAGACGCGCCTTTATGTACATGTGCACTTCATGTCACACATTTCCCCACCACACAAATCACTTCCCAGAGTCCATTTGCTTGTCATATTAAATTTGAATAACGTTCTACAATGTGCTACTTTATATTCCATGTGCCGTGGGCAACGTGACTCGCAGTTGTGACCAATTAATTTTATTGGTATTTTCGTACATTGTAAAAGTATTAGATTACACCCTCGTCCAGTGCTTTGTATTCAAATTAAGCATCTAAATCATGGTAATGCATAACATATTGTAGAATGACCACCGCTCGAGTCGAGCCCGGATCAAGCGAACACAGCACACGTACGTTGGGAAACATTAATTTGAATAATGTGAGCCCGTCAAGCAATTTCATTTCCATTTTATCCCGAAATCAAATAAGAATTTCACTCCCCGGCTTCACTTGTGCTGCTCATTTGTATTCCGGCATATGCAAAAATCTCTTTTAAATCTTGAAATCATGTCAGACTATACATGTCTGTCATGTCAGGTTTTATTACATTATAATAAAGTTCTTTCTTTTAGCATGACTTGCTTTAACTCTGACTTTGGCCTGCAAATGTTCTTCACAATTTCCAAATCACATAAAAGTCTGGAAACTGGAAGCAGAATGCGATTTAATTAATTCAATTTCTCATGACTTATGAAAATCTGGCCGGGTCTCAGAGAAGCTATACTCACTTTGCTGGGGCTGCTGCGTTTGTTTCATGCGGGCTCCATTTCAGCGCAATTTCTGATCTCATATGTTAATGCCAAAACGCTAAAAGCGACTGCGGAATTCATAATGTGTGTGCCGAGAAAAATGTTCTCATGAATTCGCCTCATCTTTCTTTGTCCTTGTTCGCCACTTACGAAGCCATTTTGATTAAAAGTCAGGTTACGCTGTTCAAATAAGAATAATTACAAGTCCAAATGTGTAATCTTAACTTGGCAAACGTCGACTTGTATTTACCATGTTATGGTTGCCTGCTTAAGTCATGCGTGCTGAGTACTGAGCACTCTGTGAATTTTTTATCTGATGCGATGTGAAGACGTGATATGATACGCGAATAAAATCCATACGTACTTCAACCTCAAGTAAGAAAGACCAACAATGAAAAGTGTAACCCAATGAAATTGGATAGTTTCAAGACGCGATTCGTGAGCGAGTGAGTGCCAAGGCTCTTTTTCAAATGTTTACACAAGCCCAGTGAAAGATGAAAGAAGAATGAGAAAAAATATGTAAGAGACAAAAGAAAATGAGAAGTATTGTATACTCTTTTTGCTTGGCTGGGTTGATGTATGTACCGTGCACATTACGCATTACATCATTGTTCATCTTTGCATGTCATGTTCGCTCGTCCCGGACCGGCTCTCTCGTAATGCATTACATTATAATATTGAACATTGTTGAAATTGCATATGGGCATGGGTTTTTATCATTTTTCAACCTCATCACATATTTGAGTTGGGAAGACGAGCGAGGAATATGACTTGGAACTTGCAGAGTACGAAAATGGTAAAGAAAGGTTACGACGACGCTGCTGAGCCGAGAAGAGACTGAGAAAAATCATACTCAGTCGTGAGGAAAGATTTTCACTTTGTGTAAACATTAGCTTCGAGAGAAAGAAGTCAAGTCAAAGTCAAGTCATCATGCCAATGCAAATGTACGTCTCGCGTAGCGTACTTTCGACTGGGTAAATTGTAATGTAATGCCACCGAGCCAGCCAACAGCTCGCGAAGTGAGGAGAGTGGGAATGAAAAATTGAACGAACGAACTGATAATAATGTACACAAATGAAACTAAAGACAAGTCAAGTGGAAGGGAGCTATGTGCATTAAAATGCTTTCACCCTGCAAAAATGCGATATGTACGCAAGGAAGCGAGGCTCGCAGCCCGAAAATGAAAATTACAATGCGGGCAAGTCCAGTTTAATTGCGACAAAATTCAGCAGACAGCAATGTTAAGTTTTTCATCGGCGGCGACTGGCGACTGCCCAAATATATTTGGGAAAATCGCATATTTTTGCTTGTTGACATTTTTAACTTGGAAAACGCATCATGACTCGCTAAAGTATAACTTTTGAGCACGGCAGTCAGCAGTAAGCATCATCATGAATATTCAGCTCTTAATAAATTCGCTTGTTTTGTGTTGGAGACAATATCCTCCTAAACTCCAAATAAATGGATACAAAATGCAAATGAGGTGCTCTGTCTTCTTGGCAGGCTTAAGTAAGATTACGACGCGCGTCGTATTCTGCATAATTGGAACCAAGTCGTGGCAATGGATTGTCTCTTGCTGTGTCAGCATTTGAGCATTTAGGACGGGGGCTCTTTTACAATCTTGCAAAATTATCTTTTAATCCTGCACAAATACGCTCAGATTTATTCTCACTTTACAACTGCCAAAATAATGCAATTATCTAATTTGGAGCGGCGAGAAATCCGGTTTTGTACCGTGGAGCTTGGCCGTCAGTGTCATCAGATTCGACTTTACTGACAATTTGGCCAGCAAAAACTTTTTGTAGAGTGCCACAGAGATTGCTTCTCTGCTTCGTTTGTTAAAATCGACAATTTTGTGATTACTATGCGCGCTCGGCTACAAGCCTGCTGAACTGCCAAGTCCGAAGATCCTGATTAATGATAATAGTTTGGATTCATTTGCTTCAACTCATTAGACCTTCCAAAGATCTCGCCAGACTCAATACAGCAAGCTTGTTCTGTGGGTTTCTGGGTGAGCAGATTTTAGCGAACGCATTTTTAAAACCTCCAGCTTCAAAGTTCATTTCTCTTTTCTTTCCTCAGTCCACCTGGCTTATGTTCCGAATCTTCAACGGAATCTTCCTCAAATTTGTAACTGTAACTTTACAAACTTTTAAAACTTATAACGTGGAAAATGTGAACGGGAAAAATTAATGTGGTAATTCTGCAGCGTATTTAGAAGTGCGGTTCTATTTTTAAAAGGACGAGATTGAGGGGACATGAAATATGTCATCATCAAGTGATCCTGAAGTTCATTTTTATGTCGCTTGTCGTTTAATTTCTGGCGGTTTGTGTGAGAAGCTAATCTGTTCTATATCTCCATCATGAGTCTCAGGTTGCTTTTCAGTGTTCGCCGCTGTTTCATGCCCCAACGTCTCTCAGATTTCTTGTTGATTAATTTGGGGATGCAAAGTCGAGCCGAGTAATTCTTACATCAACTCTTGCAGTAACTGAACGAGGGGTGCGCATTGACGTGCAGTACGTTTTTCTGGTTCAACTGAAGCTTTTCAGTATGTTCAGAGCGAATTAGGATGAATCCTTGGACTTTGCCGAATTATTTCGTATTACTTGAATAACATTTCAGAGTTTTGATGTATTAATTAGAACATGAATCGAAGCTAACTGAGCAGTAATTTTGTGGTATGCCACTGGCCCGACGCCTGACTTCAACCTCTTCAGTTTTGGCTTCGGACAAAGCATATGCTAATTTAAACTATACAAAAGTTTCCCCTTTGAATTCAACTCTGCCGCATTTATTGCTCATTAATTGGACCTGATTTACATGACACTGCTGTTAATGCATTCATTTCATTTCCCCGACCTCCTGCAAATTAACTTCTATTTAGTTTCCAAGTATTTTCGAGTTCTGAATTGCAACGATGAGAACCTTCAAACCGTACGTGACCCGAGTCTAGTGCAGAATGGAATGAGAATGCACGTAAAATCACTTCATAAACAAAAGAGCTGGCCAAGCAAGAAGAATTAATTGAAAATAGACACAACTGGCAAAAACGAACTGAAGAAAGCGATAATTAGGGTTTGTATTCTGCTTTGAACTTCGACTTTCACAACTATCACCGAAAAATTAACAACGGTAAAACCGCAGGATGTAAAACTTTGTCATTTACGCTCTTTACTGTCTGTCCTGTTCTTATCGTCTTCGTCTTTTGATTTGGCTTGTCAAGAAGTCGAGTCTAGCAAGAAAGTTGGTTCAGTGGTGGCAAAATGATGGGTTGGAAAGTAAAGTTTTCTGACTCAAATTTACTCGAGTGACTGATTCAGAGTCCCAAGCTTTGTCCTTGGTTTCTTGCACAATTTCACAGACAGAAGGAGGAACCTGAAGTATACACAAGTATACTTCAGGTTCCTTCCAGCATTGTCCATTTTGATCGTAGAGCAGTTTTCGGTGCTCCTTATTTACATTTGAATGGAGCCTATTTACAAATTGTGGCGTCTGATTATTCATACGGAACACGAGAAGGTGAAAAGACCAAATCAAGAATGGAACTTGATCAAACCGGGTCGAGGTTAATTCCTACAAGAAACATCCAGGAACTTACGAACATAATTATTACGAATCGTAAAGGTTAATTGAATGATATTTCGGCTCGGCTCAACAAATCCATTGGCAATTATACCAAGGTAAGAGTAAAGGTAAAGGCACAACAATAATTTTTCTTCCATCTGTCGTTTTCCCGAGAAGTTCGTACTTTCTTTATTTCATGATTTGATCTCTCTCATTTCATCGTATTCCATCTGGCAGAAGTCTTGTTTCGTTGATAGAAAAATCCGCTTCAGTTCAGCTTTCACTTCTAGCTCGCCGTGTATAAATTCATAATCAACTTTATTTCTTGTCAGTGAATGTCAGAAATAAATTGACTGCATCCCTTCAACTGCTGCTGCTGCTCTCCGACCGTTGAGATGATGAAATTTGGAATCTCAGCACTCAGGCTCTGGCATGCGGCATCGGCCCGCCAGGCAGGCTTCCTCATCCCTTCCTTCTCAAAGTGAATTTGTGTCCATACTCAATCCAATCGAGTTCTCGTATGTCATACTTTACGCGCGTGTTCCTCGTATGTGTCTCATCTGTCATATTCTGCCGCTATAGTTGAGCTTCCTCAATCTATTTTCACTCTCTCCTCCTACACCAATTCAATCTTACGTTTTATTGTCAATATTTCTTAGATTTCAAGCGAGTCTTGAAACCTTACACATGTTTACTGACAAAATGAAAGTGAAATCGTATCTCGTACTGTCGTGCCTTCAAGATCGAAGACAGTGAACTTCTGTCTTTAATGACAATGTCATGCCGAATGAATAGTACACACGTGTTAAATTCGACCCATTAATTTCGATTCATACACGTCGAACCCATATGCGATTGAGGATGGTCTTAATGGAGCATGCTGACCCCGTTTCGATCAGAAGAGAAGAAAAGAGATCACATCGCAGCAACCACAATCATCTTTCCCGAAATACTCCAGACTACGCCCCCGCCAATCTCATTCATTAGTAGTTCACTCTCATGCCTCAGTATTTTATGAACACGTAGTCATTTCTTTTTATGTTTGTCAAACGTTGTCAAGAGTCAAAGTCAAAGATTCGTGCTCTCGCTGACAAAGCAGGGCAATTAGGAACAATAGACGTTTGATTGAGAACAAACCAGTCCAGTGCCATGACTTTGCTTGTGCTCGCCCGTAAAACGCATGACACAGACACGTGTGGTTTTCTTTATTACCGTGCTCACAATAACTGCAACTGGCTTGTGTGGAGTTCGTGTCATGTTTCTTGTCACGACTTCGACTTGACTTCGACCTGCCTGTGATTTCTGTAATTCTGTCAAGTAGTGGTAACATGTAACATGTGGAAGATGCGATTAGATAATCAGGTTTGGGCTCAGGCCCGGCACGGCAAGGCGCGCGTGGTTCTTAAGTCAAGTAGCTGGAGAACCAGAAGCAGAAGCTGAGTAGACACGAGTAGCGAGGGCGAGTTAGTAGTAGCGTGAACAAGAGTGGTCAACATTGTGTCGCAGTCGAAAAATCACTATAGAATCTGAAATGAAATTAGAAGATACTGACAGCAAACTCCGTTGGGCCTACAACGAGAAAAGACCGAAGGAATTACGTCACATTTTGAACAGACTGAACAGTAACTTTCGAAATAACTAGTGAATTTGGATTCGGCGTCCGAATTTCCCGTATGGAATTATGGACTGTTCGAAGATACAAATTACAATAATATAAAGAAATGCGTATTTTTCGCTACGCATGCAAATTTATCAGTCGGCTCGCCTACGCCCTTGCATCTTGTTGCTCGCACGCGAACCGTATCATTAGGACCGTCTCGGAAACGTGATTTTTGATTCTGCATTTTTACAATTCTTCCAGGAACTTTTGAACTTTGCTCCACTTCATCATTACATTGCTACAAATGAATGTTCAACGTTGCAAGGATCGAGTCGTACCTCAATCATCCAAATTCCTTTGAATTTGAAAATAATACTCATTTCAAATTTTGATTTGACTTGAAGAATCTGATTTGCCTTTTCTGTCAGTTCTGTTCGCAATCTCGGAAGAACAGAAATTGTAGTTCATGCTGAATGAAATTGTGACAATAATACAAAGGCGAAGACACAAAATATTCGCCTGGGTGGGAATATGAAATGAACGATAAAACCCAAAATCAGAATTCAGAATGCTCGATGCTCGTACTTCTTTACGCACGACTTCGTACAACGATATGCGACTTGGGAATGCAAGCTGTTCTGTTTCAAGTAGATACAGCTCATTTTCGTCTTCAAGGAATGGTACCAATTGTAGCTTAATATCAAAGTCCAAAGGTAGATCGCACTTCATGGTTCATTGTGGCGGGGTTGAAAATTTGCAGATTTCAAGTTTTCTTTCATACTTCGGTTTCCAGTCCATTGTTGTCCCATCGCTTTTGTTTTGCCACAGTATCAGCATGCCAAGACGCGTGTCACGCCGACGGGGTAACTAAGGAGTTCATCTGGAGTACCTAAAGAAAAGGTGAAAAGTTTATGAGGTGCAGCGTACATCTTGCCCCGAAATGTACGACTTGTGTGTCTGCTTCATATGAAGTCATTTTAAACTTTTGACTACGCTTTGTTTCACTCTTTTGATGGCGAATAAGTCAGTCCAGATTTAACTACCGTCATTACAAAATATGAACAAATACCAAACCATTGAAATTCCATGCAGGCTTGTTTTGTTACGCATTGTGCGTACTTCCTTTCTTATTCGCTGATGTGTCTCTCCTGAGGCGAGGTACATTCAGTTCTGCTTTCACTGCCACTGTCGCGTGCACGTAATGCAACGTATAATGAATGCGTAGGTGTGCACTACCGTGCCGTCTTGTGTGTTGACATCGTTTCCTTTCCAGTCACAGCGTATACCCGCAGCAGCCACGCATTAATCAGGAATCACACCGAACTGAATTGCTACAATGAAAATAGTACTACAACCTGGAAACGCAAACCTTCCAATACGTGCGTGCGCAATGTACTGCTTCGACAAACTTCACAGCTAAAAGGAGAAGGCTCTTTCTCTTGGAGACGGCAACAAAAGTAATTTGTATCTTATTGTATTTCACAATCGTGGCTAGAATTACAAAAATATCAACCCAATTTTGTGCGCATAATTTCTAACTCGCATTGTGCATAAGCGGGAGAGCTCAGGTTTCAAAAATATGTTCACTACCATTTTTATGACAATATTAAATCACAGTAGTACATTTAATTGCAAATTAACGCATATTTTAAAAGCGTACGCATTTACGCGCTGCACGCAGTATCTAATTTCAAAATTAGGTTGTACTTCTCGTAGCCGTGCCGGTGCGTGCGGCAGCGACATGATTATGAAGTTAACGCCAAGGGCTGACGTTATTAATGTGTCCAGAGACCCGTGAAATGTGCCCGCCTAATCTGCTTCGCTGGTGCATGTCGTATTGGTACAGGGAACGTTGAAATACGCGTTCGGAGCAAACGCAACAGTAACAGGGATAGAGCCTTGCTGCTGCTGTTCTATTTTTGTATTTAAATTTCTTCGAGCATGTGCAAAGTTAGAATAACAGTTTCCCTTCTTCTTCGTCTACGCCCGGTCGCCACCATAATTTTATCAAGAGAAAAAGTAATAAGAAGCTGGAGCAACACCTTTAATGCAAATCGCAAATGCTAAGTCAAATTTCTATTTCATGCATGACTCGTCCATGCAGCAGGATTTGACTTGGCCTGTGTATGACTGCACTAGGCTTCATTGTCGCCGTCGCTCTCGCCGTCACCGTCATCCCTTTCATTTTCACTTTCGCTCAGCCATCCTCCTTCATCTTCCCGGCTCGTCATTTTTGAGCCTCATCTTGTTTTCCTTTCCCATAATCTTCTCTGCTGATGCGAATGTTTCATGGCAAGATCGCATTATGCGGACGTAACCTCAAAGACTCGCTTGTGCGACTTGAATTCGCTTCAAACTTTGCGAATACGAGACATACTTTGTAGATTTAGCATGTGTTTATAACTTTTTAGAGTCCACATAGCACAAAGCCACGCCAGACTGCTTCCAGGCATGGCACGGCGCCTGAGATCAGTCGACCATAAAATGGAATGTAAAAGAGTGAAAGTAAATTTCATAAGAGAAAAGTGTTCCATATTGCCATTGCCGTTTTGGTGGAGAGGTGCTGATGATGATAATGATACCCTCATGTTTACATACATGAGGCACGCCGGGCTACACTCGACTACTCGGCGTGGCGTGGCATTGGAATTTTGCCTTCGGCCTAAACTTGGTTGGGCAAGTACATCTCACAACATAGTCCTTTTTGGATGAAATTGCAATTTTTAGATGTCGATACTTATTTGCATAAGGTAAGGAGCCTTGTGTGTGCTGGATAATGTATTTACACAAAGCGGCCACAGTCAAGCCACGAACGCTTCAGAAATTTCAGGCCCACGTATTTGCGATTCACAATTCACGTAGGCAGGCAGCCGAGTCGTTAAATTATACGGCATGGGTTGGCGTGGCACAGAAGCTTGCAGATTTCGTCCATACTCGCACCAGCAGCACTGAGCCTGAGCTCACTTCAAGAACAGTTAAGCCAAATGAGGAAAGACAACCTTAAAATTGTTTAAAATTGTGATTAAAACTATTAAAAACTTTTCAGAGTGAGTCTTAACTTTTGTTTTTTTATTGCCCCACTCCTTATTTACTTTGGCAAAAGTTTGCCATGCCCGGATAATTATTTTCAAGACGAGTACCGAATCTAATGTCAACCGGCACGGTAGCTGGAAAGGCTGCTTGTTAAAAGAAGTGTCAGCGTCTTTTGCGTTACCTTTAGGCCTCAGCCGAGTTTATGACAAGCTCAAGCAAAGCATTAACACGTACGCCATTCTTCCATGCGATTCTTCGTGGTAAGCAGCTTAGTGCTTTAGTTCTTGCCTACAATTTTGGAGTAGTATTTTCTATTTGTTTCTGTGTGTAATATCTTCGTCACATAATCTCCGGTCTGAGAGAAGCACTAGCTCATTCTTGGGAATTAAAATTTGCCTTTACTTCTGCATTTTTACTGTTTTGCCGAAATATCTCCTGTTAATTGCCGTTGCTGAATTTACGTAAAAACTTAGCGTACAATTCCTTTTATATTTTCCATGCATTCATTTATAGTGACTTTCCCTAGTTCTCGCACCCGAGTCTGGTCTTATAACTTGATTCTTGAAAGAAAAGTCTTAGGCCCTTGCATAAGAAAAGCACGAAGACGTGCTTAATATTTTTAGATAATGATTTTTCAGCTCTACTTACTCAAGCAAGCTTGAAGATAATATTTTAGACGAGTTCGCATAGTTCAATGCACGAAGGCTATGAAAATGCTGAATAAAGAAAGCAGACACTTTCTGCACAGACCTGACAAGAATGTCTCTGTTCAGAAGTTTACGGAAAACAGAATTTGAAAGGAAAACGAACATGAGGGAAAGCAGACGGAAACCCAGCAGAAGACGTAGAAAGAATGAACGCTCGAGGATTTCGTTTGTACTTTCACCATCGGCACGATGAACGAACAGCGAGTAAGAGCAAGCCAAAGGAATGAATGAAAGTTGGTGAAAATCAGGAAGATTGCACTCATAGCGCGCAATCTCATTTGCATAATGAGAGAAAGCGAATTTTAATTGGGAATTCAGTTGTAGGGGATGAAAAAAAAACTCTGTGCATCGAACACGTTGAGTTGAATCTCACTGGTCTGGAAATAGAAACCTGTTTGGTGTTGGGGACATGGTGGAGAAGCCATTCGTCCGGTTTCAGGACGGTGAAGACGGACCCAAGTGCACGCGAAGACGCCAGAAAAATTCAGGAAAAAGGACTAAAGTTTGTCTTATCTTGAACAATAGAAAAACATTTCATAGCTCATAAACTTTGAATGACCTCCAACGCACTGTGATGAAACACTTGGCATGGAATGCATGAAAAGTGAATTGTCACGAGTCGGCGTTCGCGTAGCGTAGTGAAAGCAGGCCCTTGTTTCAACACTTCAAATTCACTGTTGGGTGATCAAGGAAGGAAGTCAGGAAGCTGTAGAAGTTTTCAAGTGCTCGTACGTGCAGTAGTACTAAATTGTCGAGGAAGTTAAAATGTACAAAATGTAGAAAGTGCGTACATAATTCTCAAGAACACATGAACTAGGGACAGGAATGAAAGTGAGCAAGAAGTGAGGAAGCCTTCGACTCCTGCGTTCCGGTTACATCAAACTTGCACGTTCTCGAAAAATTTATAAAGGACTCATTCTCAGAGCATACTACGAAGGAAGAAGTGGAAAAAAACTAATAAGTGACAAAATTCTCGCTTGCGCTTGTGACAGATATTAATGTAAATTTATTTTGTCACGGTTCAATGGAGCACGACACGATTTGAAGTGGTATTCAGAACTTTCTGCTCTCCTCTTCCGTCATGTAGCAAACGTCAAGTATCAGGAAGCACAGAAGTCGATGCCAAACTGGGTTAACCTTTAAATGATGCGGCTGGAACAATACAAAGGAAGTCAGCTTTCGGTCGTTCTTATAAGCTAATCTAAAAGACGAAGTTTAAATTGGGAAAATTTAAGGAGGCGCATTCGGACTTCGGAGATTTTCCGGAGGTTGACGAGTTATCTGTGCTCTGCTTGTGGTCACTCTGATATTAGGCTATTCAGCTATTCTTCAACTTCAAACTCAGGCATGAAGAATCTAATTTTCTTTGGAAAACGATAGAATGATAATACATGCTTACTGTTGATGTCTTGTGCAATTGAAAGGAACGTCGATGACAGATTTGGCGAAGAGAAATAGAGATGGGACAAGAAAGAAAATATTCAATAGCAGGAACGACTGAAAAAATACGAGATCTTTAGAAATTGGACAGATGCACTCTCAACACTCGTCAGCCAATGCCTCAATGGATAGCTCGCTTAGTTACAAATTGAATTTAGTACAGAAACGATATTTATCTTGCATTCAAGAGCTGGACTTGAATTCACTGAGAAGTAATTTCAACAGAAATAGATGTCTTCAATTTTAACCAAACTTGTGATTGGGCATTGACAATTTTCTGCGTGGTGGCATCAATTGTCAGGATATCATTATGTAGTCTTTGGAAATAATGAGTCGTTCGAGGAATTGAAGCGTTTCTGTTAAAATTGTTGATACATTAATCGTGATACAGATTTCCGTATTTATCTTTGCCGCGCCGTCCAGAACAGGTCACCAATTTGGAAAACCAATGGTTTTGAAACTGTTATCATGCGTTCATATATCTGCAGCCAAATCGGGATCAAGAATAAAAGTATACAATAGAAATATGGATTGCATTGGAGAAGAAACCGATATTTATTTCGTGATTGGTCTGAAAATGACAAGTTTTTCAAAAACCCATTAAAGCTGTTCGTGATGACTCAACAAAAGCGTTCCTTAATTTTAACAATTCCCATCCGTATTTATTGTAAACCGAGCATAGCTTATTAATAAAAATTGCGCTTTAATGCGGGCCCCACTGTTAATACGCCATGCCGATCCACTTTGGTCCTATGTTCGGCAAATAACAGTCTTTTTTTTTTAGAAGGGAGAGAGCTCGAAAGGAGCCTTGAAACATCAATTTCTTTCACGTTAATTTTGATAGCTGCCAGACTACCACATATTTTCGGGGCTGGTGAAAAATTGAGTATAAAAATCTGGCTCTGACATTGCACGAGGAAACTTGTGCAAAATTTCCTGAATTTTTTGCTTCCTTCGAATGTACGGTGGATGTGATCTGCAAAATTGAGTAATGCCGTAAACGGAGCGCTCAAAGTAAAGGAGGTTGGACAGTTCTTACGTTTCGTTTTCCAGGCGTCTACGCCGCGCCATATTCAGCGCTGTTTGCCTCACCAGATTACCAGCAATCCTTCTGCTAATAACCATGCCGTCGATCAATGGAATTGCATGGCCCATTCTAAAAATTCATCCCATCAGTAACAGTAATTTAATGGCTCATTACATAATTTACCGATTCGTGGCCTACCTTAGGGCATCACCATGCATGTGGATTCGGAATAAACCATTCTTTAATGCATGCATGAAGATAATCAATGTTGGTTCGTTAGGTTTCGATGACTCTAAGCCAGTGAAAGTTGAACTAACGAGTTCAGCTGCCGAAAGATAGAAAGAATTGGCCATAAATTATTAAATCTTTTCTGCGAAGCGATTTCGGAAAATTCCGTCTTACCTGCGGGGAAGTTCAGAGCGTCTTCAAAGCTCTCTATCCACACGACGAAAATTTTTGTGTCAACAAGTTTTGCAATGTGCGCCTTCCTCGCTTGATCAGCTCTGTTGACCTCATCGGCGTGACCTTCTTCTGAAGCAGAATTTTGCGGCCCAAGATTCGAACTTGGCTTTGATCCATCTGTATGCAATGACGTTCAATTTGCAAGGTACCTCACTAGGTCCTTTCAATATTTCGCAAATTGTAAAAGTTACCGATGCTAGTTGAAGGAGAGCCTGCTTTACTCCAAACGGTTGCATCATTTCGTGTTAAATAGGCAGACTTTCCGCTTGGCACCACAAATGCGATTTCAGCAGTGCCATCTGCCCAATACAGGGCTTGCTTCCTTCCGTCGTAAAGACTTCCACCGTGCATGAGCTCAGCTAACTTCGCTTCTGTACTTTTAACATCCACGCTTTCTTGTGGATCAATTCCTTGATTGGGTCCTGCCCAGCTTGTGTTAATATGTCCTGTCCATCCCGTATGTGCGTTGACATTTATTGGCCATCCCAACGACAGTAGGAACTCCAAAAAGTGAGGATGAACATTATTTCTAGTTTGCTATAAAGTTTAAATATTACAGTTACATTTAGTTATTATATGATTTGCAACATTTTTCTTTGTCGTTTCAGTTCTTACCACATTCGCCAAAATCTCTGGCGCTTTCTTCTGCCCGGCGCGAACATAAAATATATGTACTGTGTCATTGGTTCGACAACTTGTGGAATCCAGCAAGTCAAGTTCCGTGGCGAAATCTGGATGTTTAGAGTCGATCCATGCCAATCTTGGAGGCGCAAAATCCGGCTTAACCTGCCCAATATATTGCTCAATTTTATGTTCATATTCTTTATAATTTCGTCCGTGTTGGTCTTCGTGTTCTACCTGACTCGCCTGGTTGGATATGAAGCCCAAGTGGGAGAGCAGAAGTCTGGCAGTTTGAAATTCTTGTGCAGGTGGAGGCGGAATACATTCGGTTCTCAGATTGGGGTAACTTTCTTCCGATTCTTCGCGCATTTGTTTCGCTACACTCTTTTCCAGCTGGATTTGATTTTGTAAAATCATAGATAGGCGACTTTCCTCTAATGATTCATTGTTCGTACTTCCTTCACTTCCCAATTGCGGTATCGCTTTATCACTGCATTTTTTTTGTTCTGTATATCAATAAAAATTGAACTTGTTAAAGTGAACTAGTGAACTTACGCTTTGCACAAAGGAATCCTATCGACGATCGGGGGAAAATATCTATGTTGCACGTCATAGTGGTGACCCAAGTCGGTCATCGGCAATGGACGACCAGGACTTACGGGCGCTGAAAAGGACTGGCCTTTATGCAGGGGAACTCGCCTTAGCTGAAGGGTCCAAGCATGTCGTCCGGTGGGACCTCGAAGAATTGTTGTTACAGTTGGTGGCGCCCCTGCGAAGATGAGGTGAATGCTTAGCACTTAGTTGAATATTTCATGCTAGTTTTGTTAATTAACCCACCCTCATTTCCTTCTGGGCCCTCAAAGAAAGCGGCTAAGATTGTGTTATCAATGACGAAGTAGCGAAATTGACTTATTCCTTCTTCCTTTGAAAGCGTAACTTGTTTCAAAGGATTTGTCATATTCAAAATGCTCGCTTCATCGACAGACATTGCTGATTTGGCATCGATGGCTGTGCTAGAGACACTTCGGCTAACTGGGCCAACCTAACAAATGACAAAGGTCCATTGCCAGTTAATCTATTAATCCTGCTCGACCTTTTATTCTACCAAAATTACCTGCTCGAATATTGATGCTAAGAGTGCTTCTGCAGCATCTCGAACTCGAAGTGAAACGGGCTTCAGCTCTTTCTCGTCCTTGAACTTGGCAGGCTCTCCCGGCTTTCCCTTTAAGGAGTTAAGATGTGTACAAGTTATTGTTACGGTAAACGTTTCTCATAATCCACTTTGTTAGGAAGTAACCTGAGATTTAGTGCCTGAGATTCCGTACTCCACAACTTCCAACACGGTGGCGATTGTATCCTTATCCTCCAATGTATCTGGATGTTCGGTTAACCAATTCGTCACGCAGTTGAACGCAGCCACAATGATGGAATGTAAATCTTTTGAATGTGCGGGCGGTGGCCGGGAGCATTGTTGAATAATGAAGTCACAAACCCATTTCACAGCCCGTCGACATTCGAGAGGATCTAAATACACAAACATCTTCATTTTCAGAGGCACTAGTTTCACTTGCACACTCAATTTTAGTTGCACAAACCTTGGTCTAAAATCTTAGCCCGAGCTAATCCATTAAGGAGCTCCACCGCGGCTAAGGACACTGGGAGATCCAACTTCCACACCGAAATCAAACGATGACATACTAAGTACGTTGCTCGAACGAACAAAGCATGCGCTGAATCTAAACATACCGGTGTTAGAAATTAAACCTCTAACTGAGCAAAGTTTTGTTAACTGATAATGAAACAATAATGAGAGCAGAAAACGAAAAAAAGTACCAAGTTGACCATCGACGGAGTCAGACAAACCGAAAGTGTGCTCATCAAAACTATTGCCATACTCGCTTGCGCTTCGTATGCTAGTATTTTCTATAAACAAATCAGCAACACAAATGTAAAGTAAAAAAACTCGCGCGAACGGAAAGATGCAAATAAGAGAAAGTGCATGAGGAATTACCAGAAGACAACAAGTTCGTAGGAGATTCAGCACCGAGATTCATGTGCGACGAATCAGCTTCCTCGAAGAAGGAAGTGTCCAAGACAAACATAATCAGCCCACCTAATCATGGACAATACATGTTGCAATATTTGCATTCGTTCTAACATCTTGACTGCATCAAAGCCAAAGCCTTGCTATTTACCCAAAAGCATGTGAATATTAGTGGAATCCGTCTCCACTTGTAATGCGTTAATAAGCAAGTTGGCCAGTCTTGGCTTCAGCTGCAGAAACGTAGAAGTTGGCCCGCTCTTGTCAACCAAATCCTTAACCGGCAATTTCTGCGTTAGAGAAAAATACAATTGAGGAATAACGCGTAGTAGTAATAGTATATTAATAAATACTAACCAGAAAGTGCAACGGAAATGGAAGCAAAGAAAGCAACAATTGAATCGCCGATCTTCGCAACTCTCCCTTAACCGCATCCTTGGAGGGAAGAATCACTTCCAAGGCACCAACAATTATTGGGGCTAGCATTGACACTCCGTCTAGATCAACTCTCATTAAGTTTGCTGAATTAGAGAGAACTGCTGCCAGAACTTCATTGCGGTTATCCTGGAAAATGAAAGAATTAGAAAAAACTTTGATATTAATGATTCAAAGGGACGCTCTTGCTTGCAAAATTCGGTCAAAATGTACCTTAAGACCTTTCCGTATAGCTATGTAAAATCTCGCTAAATACGCCGGGAGTATTTCCTCTCCAGTTTTCTTTGAGCAAAAAATACGGCAAAGAGTTCCCAATGCCTCGGCACGTCCCAGGAAGTACTTGTCAATTGTTATAGCCTGTGGTATGTCAACGGATTCAGGGAGGGCAGCAGGTATTGAAGAACCTCGACTTCTGCGCCGTGAATCACCGTCTTGAACGCAGTAGACAATATATTAAGCCCGAGAGCATCCCGCAAGAACGAAATTGCGAAAAACCTTTCCTTACCGACAACAGACAGTTCTGAAACTGCTAGTGCTGCTTCAAAAAGCCAAGGTCCAAACAAGTGAAGTATGCTATTCACCTTAGGTCTTGTATCAGCTAAAATTGTTTTAAGGACGGAGTTTGATTCAAGGATGGACAAAGAATTGGACGATGAAGTTGTCTGAATACTGGAGCTGGAAGTTGAAGGTGCAGGTGCGTCTTTTGAGCGATGTCCGGTCGAAGCCAGGCCCAGCAGTGACGTTTTTGAAAGACCTGAAAATATTAACTGGATTTGCAAATGTTTTCCCAAACTGTTAAATAAAACATTCAAAACAAGGTGTTAAAATCGACTCAAATTAATAACAAAGACCATAACCCGCAAATAAATGAATTCGAACTAGTTCGAATCGTCCGAAGCGTAAATATTATTGGGTTGTTCACTTAAGAACACATTAATGCAAATGATTAGAACAAATATTTCTGCTCGCTCAGAAATGAATGAAAAGGGGATTAGTCACAAAAATTAGCAATAATGCCAAGTACTCAATCAAGGCAAGAATTATACATAGGTTTTTGCAAAACGTAAGCACAAACGCATGATAAACGGAAATTAACAAGATTTATTGGAGAGAGAATACCCCTATGAAAGTTTGAAGACTGAGCAACACTAAAGCTTTTCGCCAAACGCCTTAAAGGAGGAACTGGGCTCGGAATTGGCTGCAATTCTGGAGAAAAGCTTCGTCTTTGTTTCTGTGTTGTTGGTGAAATTCCTGAATATTAAGTCACGCATGCATGTTTTAGTAAGACCATAATCAATCTTTACTATCCTCAAACGTCATATTACGGTGCAATGGCCCGTAATTCTTCAGTGTTTCGTACCTAAAAATGCGTCGACGAGTGCAGAAATCCCTTTCATGGCTTGATGAAAAATAGACGGCAACGCCAGCAAGCACGGATGCTGACATGGGTCGATCACTTGCTTGCTCGCTATTGCAAACTGAAAATTAAGTGAAGAAATTAGAAGTGGTCCATTCACCGAACCAGATAATTATATCCAGCAACTCCTAACCTGCAGAAAATTTTGAGTCTGACTGATCTTGGTCGGCTGCGTTAATTCGACAGGATTCCCTAAGCAGTGCAGGAAGCGAAACCAAGACTGCACCATACAGTCGTTATTCATACCCATCGAGTTGAGGTTTGGGTCTTCCTCTACATAAAAAAGAAGTCATATTTATTCCTCTCATGGAATTCAGCAGCTCAAAATGTTCTCACGCACCGAATG
This sequence comes from Mesaphorura yosii, assembly GCA_009869945.1. Classification (NCBI taxonomy): domain Eukaryota; kingdom Metazoa; phylum Arthropoda; class Collembola; order Poduromorpha; family Tullbergiidae; genus Mesaphorura; species Mesaphorura yosii. Next base: position 37,856 of record WIXG01000145.1, read on the forward strand.
TGATATACTCTGGTCCATACATGATTCGGAGAACATGACCAGTAAGTTGCAAGTTAATACGATTCCATTGATCAAATAAATTCGGCCTATGTCTCCAAAGTTTACAAGATTCTCTCAGCGTCTTCCATAATGATGGCGACGGAAATGATTTTCCGCACGCAAGAAGCCAAACTTCAAAAAGTGCACTCAGCACTCGCTCACACAGTTGATCTCCGATGTCCTCTTTTATGGTTGGAGGTGACAAAAGAGCATCATTAATAGCGATGAAAAATAACAGGATGCACTTCCACGTCTGACTCTCAAGAATTTCTGAAGTCTTCACCAAATTCTGAAGTGTTCTTAAGGCCCTGTGGCACAGAACTGCTTGTCGGTTGATTGTATCTTGTACTAAAGTGGAACAAAAAAACAAAGCTAAAGTCAATAGACGTCAATGCATACTGACAAGGAGGTATCACATGCTGTCCAATTCCGAATTGGCACAAACTTTCTGAGTATGACCTATGGGTCATAAAAACACTTTTTAACACACTCAGAATGAACATCAAGAAGAAGAATTAAGATTAAGAACATTATAATAATCATAATTGTAATCAGATAGTACATTGTACATGCAATACAACTCATCAAAACGACGGACTTGAACAAAAACATGGATACGTGACGCTTTCAATGACAACGGAACTCTCAGAAGAATGTCAGAACTGATTACCTAAGTCCTCTTGATAATAGAATGGCCAGACTTGTCAAGAAAGGGTTAAAACGTATTAGTATTGACTTTACATGGATCATGAGCATTACTAATTAGCGCTTAGTAAGATAGTACTAAATAAGACCAAAGAATAAATTTGTGTACCTTCTCCTTTTCGTGGAGTGAATAAGTGATAAAGATGGTTTATTATTTTCCTTGCATAGAAATTCGGTCGATCAGCAATAGGTTTTGGAGTTGAAACCTTTGTTATCGGGGCCAAGCATGATAGCCATTCGCAATAAATATTAACACAGTCTTTGATGATTTCATGGTCACTCAAGGGAAGACTGAGGCCGTAACAGATTACCTGTAGTGCAGATAAAATAGTTAAGTCAGGTACGCAGTTCCAATTTCAATTTCATGTCACCGAGGACTTACTTGCAATGCCCACTCAACCTCAGCGTCTGATGTAAATCCTGAAGGCTGTGCCGGCTGCGAAATACCCAACGTTGTAACAATGTGTCGGACAACTGGCCCGACAACGTCTTTTGCAGCTTCTGGTGGTAGCGTGTCCAAAACAGATGTCCGCTCCGACGAGTCCCCGTTTCCACCACCGGCTGCATTGCTGCTTCCATTGAGGCTCAACGCTGCCCACTCCCAATACATTATTTATGCGAAATTAAAGTCCCCAATTAAGGACTGTTATATTATCGCGTCCATCTCAGCAACCTCACACTAAGGTAATTCGTAAACAGTCTGACATATTTCGGAAGGTGTTTGAACTCAAAAGGCCGCCGGCCACTATAGTCAAGATTCATATGGCTTGTGCATCCTTGCAGAGGTTCAGTATCAATTTCAATGAGAAATCTGTATCTGGTAGAGATACTGCGTTCTAAAGCAAACATGATGCATAGTTAGCAACGATTCTTTCTAACGACAATCTTTTATTACGTCGGAAGTCGATACAGAAGAAATGTAATAATTTGTTTCACTGAAATGCAAGAAATTGTGTGTACAATCAATCACCGTTCTCTACGTTAGAGTTTAGCAGCCTACCACAAAAGTGACAAATGACAATAAAATTAAACGCTCTCTTCCTGAGATTGAGATATTTACAATAAATTACGAAATACTGCTAGGGCGGAGGAGCTTAGTACTTCAACGGCAAGTTGGTGGAACGTAAACATCAGCAGCACGTTTGCGCCTCTTGTTTGTTAGCCCATCAAAGAATGTCTGAATATCTTCTTTGGTGACTTCACGCCCAGATTCAGCAATAATGCGAAGACACTTCTCCAATTCCGTCTTCAGTTCGTTGACACCTTCAATAGCGAGTTATACAAAAATTGTTTTCAAAAATGAAAAGGATGATAAACGAAGAGCTTCAAGCTTCAATTAATTCATTACCGTGGATGAATTCAATTTGCCCAACACGATCAAGTTTCGACATGAGTTTCTGAATTGCTACATCAGTGGCCTCATCTTCACGGTCCTTCGCTTTCTCCTTCCCCAAAGCTTCATACGCAGCGAGCGTATCGTCGTAATTCATAAGAAATTCTACTTTCAAAGCTTTGTATTTATCCTGGATAAATGAGCAGTTCATTTCATCTATTAGCAATTTTCAACGACTAACACCTACGATGACCCCGAAGCAATAATACTTCTGGACTTACCAAACATTTTTGACATTTGCAAAGCTTTTCACGCCAGCCACTTTTCCACCACGTTCCACCTACTAGATCCTTCTTTTCCTTCAACACACCGTCCAAGAGGCAAGCCGAGATTTGACTTGCTTCGTCTTCAGCACTATCACTTGCTACGCTGATAACTGTCCCGGAGTCTTGGCTCGTTGCATCTTCTGCTTCCGCCGAGACAGAGACAGCGTTCTGCGATGGAATTATTACTGCTTCGGCGCTCGCACTTTCATCCATTGGTGATGAAGATCCAAGTCCTTCGTCTGCCTTATCTTCCCCAACAACATCAGCGGTATCTGTTCCTGGTGTATTCGTAGAGATTGCATGTTCTGGTTCATCATGATTCAAAAGGTGTCTGTAGTTGGTCAAGAAATCACATTTCTTTGTGCAACTTTCACAGATGAATTCAGAAAATTCATCGTTCTTGAAGTCAAAAGATGTATCAATGTGCTGCAATGCAAAAGAGAGCAACAAAACAAATATGACTGACTGGCGTGATAACTCATTAAATTCATGACAAAGTGTGGCGTGTATTGATTTATTGGCTTACCCGTCCATGGAACCAATCCTCGCAAATAACACACTGAATCATTTCATCCTCCTCTGCGTCAGCGTCATCTTCATCTGCCTTCTCATCTTCCTCTGGATCAGGGTATGGACGATTGCATGTGCAATAAAGTCCTTGGAAATTGTGATTGTAGGAATTGCTGATGTTGCATTCGTCTTTCATCTAGAGAAGTACGGAAGAAAAATGTAAAAGCAAGCTCATCTTTCATATTAAACGCAGTCAAATGAAATTTCGGTAACGTACGGGCTCCAATTTACAAGTTGTACTTGAGAATTTGTCAATCGTCCCACAATCACACCGGAAGTTCCTAAATATAGCACGTTTAAAAATTAGCATTGAAGGTTACAACCACAACCAAGAGTTATTAAGTCTACCGTTTCGTATACAATTCAACCAAATCATGTCCGTCGTGACAATGCAAGCTGCATGCCAAACAAATGCCAGCGGGCTTAAAATTTGGGTCCGATGGAGGTGTACAAGTCAAGCATGCATATAGAGCTTGGCGATTCACGTAGCCCTGAAATTACGCAAGAAGTGTTGAATTGTTTGACTGGAAATGATGAGAGAATTATGGAAGGTATGATATAAGAATTTACATCTTTGTACGAGCAGTTTTTAGTATCAGAAGCACCCAAGACAGCGTTGGCTGTTTCTTCCAAGTGAGATTCAGCTTCCAAAACATCATTTAACGTGTACGTCTCTTCGGAATAAACCCTCTTCCCGTTAATATTACGTTCATCATCATGACCATTGCCACCACAAGAACTGTTGCCCTTGTCAGCGGACATGGCTCACCAGTGCAGTTATTAGTTGAGTTTAGAATACCTGAAGTTCCTAAGTATTGCGTGAAATAAAGGAATAATTGAATTAATGTGTATATCAATGACAAAGGTTTAGCTGAAAAATATTTACAAAATTTAGAAGGGATTTACCGTTCCAATTTTGACAAATGGTTAATATTCCTTAGAATTTTGATTTGAACGAGTGAATCGGGAGATTCAACTGTTCAGTTTGTGCCACTGATGTCAACTGAATTAAGCTAATATTCCAAACAGGGAGATTGAGATTCAAATCCTTTCTGTTTTTGTAAGGCCAAGCGAAGGGTAGCTGTGCTGCGTTGTGTCTTCCAATTCTGCGCAAAGAGAAAGAAGACTCTCCCGCCTCACAATTCTGTGCAGAAATGCATACAAAACACAACTAATAATTCTTATTCTTGGCGTACACGAGTTTGTTGACATTCGCTGAGCAAGAGCGAAGAGGCTAAACACAATCGAAGTCGAAAGATAAATTCAAGCTAAAGGTCTAACACTTGAAAGAATTTGGGGCTTTTGATATATTAATTGGATTTATTCTAAGCTTATTGCTAGACTGCGACTGCCATCACTGGATTATTTACGATGCTTCAGTTTCAGTTTCAAAATGGCATAACTTTATTTGCCGCGACCGTCCAACTGATATAGTTTCTTCATTCGTAAACGATTTCGATTGCCAACTTACCACTTTCCAAATGTAATATTCGAAATTGTGCTAGAGTCATGTCAGCATCAGCCCTGTTTTACATCTGTGATGATGAACCATTTTACTGCCACGTGCAAATTGACGCGAAAAGTTTCAGATTACTGAAAGATGGTAATTTTCAACAGCGCAGCATCTGCTCTGAAACTGAACAAATTCATTTACTCCTACTACAATCCTGTCGATGCGAGGAAAGAAGAGTTAACGGATGTCTCTGACAAATGATGATTAGCTAGCCTGTACTTAGCTTAAGCTTGGGCTTAAACAAGGGTTAACGCTAAAGCACATCACTAATTTTTGGTGGAAAACGCTGAGACAAAGATTCAACTCACGTAACAGAATTACTGAAACTTTCATTTGCTTGTAGTTGTACGCCCCTTTGGCCTTCCCTATTCTCATTATGGGATGACGTCATGTGCTCTCGTTCGTGATATCTCAATTTGTATTTGTGAATTTTGTAAAAACATTTAATTGTAAAAAAAATCACAAATTGCACATTTGTCCTTCAATTCTAGATTCTCCCTTTTGTACAGTTTTTATTCGTAGATTGCCTGAGTTAATCTTTGTACTGGTAGTGATATCGCATCGCAATCGAAGGATTGTGAAGCATGATCCTTCTCTACGAGGAATACGACGACTGTCAGACGACGCAATGACCTGCTCATGATAATTACTCAACTAAGGGAAGTGCCTTCTTGAGACGTTAGAATCTCAGTTCCTGCCCTAGCCAAGCCAGGCTCCTGAAAATGGCATCCGTCAAAGTTGCAGTAAGGGTTCGCCCCCTTAATCAAAGGTCAGTACCATTGCTCTATCGAACAGACATCTCACATGCGTATCTATTAACGTTTTGATTGTATGTCTTCAGGGAGATCACCATGAACAGCTTACCGATAATTGAGATGGATGGCAAGAAAACTCGAATCTGTAATAAGGTGAGATAAGCTTCGTGAAGATTGTAAAAGACGCACAAAATTACAAGGAATTCTAATTCTTCCGCAGGGAGCTGGTGCTAAACAGGAAGGAGAAGCTGCAAGGGAGAAATACAAGGACTTCACGTTTGATTATTCATATTGGTCATACGATGAGCACGATTCCCATTTCGCAACTCAAGAGCAAGTGTTTGAAGACCTTGGAACGGATGTGGTGGAAAATGTATTCACCGGATACAATTATTGCGTCTTCGCGTATGGGCAAACAGGTTCCGGCAAAACGCACACTATGATGGGTTCGCAGACATCGCCGGTAAAGTACCAAATAACTACTGGAACTACCTAATAAATGTCACGCTGAATATTTTCGAATGCGTATTTTATTCAACAGGAAGGGCCTGGCCTGATTCCTCGAATTTGTCAGGTGTGTTTCCTAATCAGTAAAAGTCTACACCGCAAATCATAAATACTATAAAAACGAACATTTGTGATTGATTTCAACATCCATCTTTTCCAGAGTATGTTCAAACGGATGAATGAGGGAAAGCAAACGGGAACAACGTACAGGGTCGAAGTCAGCTACTTAGAGATTTACAATGAGAGAGTCAAAGATCTTTTGAAAAAGAGTTCAACTAACTTATACTCCTTAAAAGTTCGTGAACATCCGAAGACAGGCCCATACGTTGAAGATTTGTCGAAGCATCTTGGTAATTACATTAATATCTTTCTCTTGAAACTATACAGAAGTTGTTTCCTTAATTCGTCTACATTTTGAAATTTAGTGATGGATTACTCGGATATTCTAAGCGTCATGAATCGTGGAAATCTTACTCGAACTACTGCTAGTACCAATATGAACGACGGTAATTGCCTTCTCGTTGAACTCTTGATAAATTAAAACTTATTGACGTTGATTTCTCCTTGTAGTAAGTAGCAGAAGTCATGCGATTTTCACAATGACTTTTAGTCAAGCCGGGTTTGTTGAAGGCATGCCGTCGGAAACGGTGTCAAAAGTTCATTTAGTTGATCTTGCTGGAAGGTTAGTAAAACATGAATTGTACTCTAAACCGTTTGATGGCGTTTTCAATTGCTGATTTTAACATCATAGCGAGAGAGCTGACGCCTCTGGTGCTACCGGTCAAAGATTAAAAGAAGGAGCACATATCAACAAGTCATTAGTTACTTTAGGATCTGTCATCTCTGCCTTAGCAGAAATATCAGAATCCAGCCGAAACTCGCATTCACACAAGCCTGCATTTATTCCTTACCGAGATTCGACGCTAACATGGCTGTTAAAGGACTCATTAGGTAAAATAAGCTCAAAATCTGTCGACTCTAATCGAACAAAGAAACCAGTAACAGTAATCTCGATATATTGTTTGAAAAGGTGGGAATGCAAAAACGATCATGATAGCGACCATATCGCCGGCAGATTGCAACTATGGAGAAACTTTGTCAACCTTAAGATACGCGAACAGGGCAAAGAATATCATCAATAAGCCTACTATCAACGAAGATACGAATGTTAAATTGATCAAGGAACTTCGAGCTGAAATCAACAAGTTGAAACTCTTGTTGACCAGCAATGTGGATGTAAGTTTAGCCCATGAAAGCCATGAAATTTCTTCATAGAGGTGCAGGTTTTTAATATGCGAACTGAGACTGCTCCAAGTTGATAAAAATGGTAAAATTCGTACGGTCCACTCCGGTCATGTTACTCTTTGGTGCTTGCGTCCTTTGTCCATTCTCAGTTGAGGGATGGGCCACATAAGTCATAGAATCTCTGTTAATGAAGTGAAACTAATGAGACTTTCCAATTCAACAGAACTTGCAAATGACACCGGAAATGTTAGCAGAACTGCATCAAAAAGAAGCGAGAGAGAAGAGCCTCACAGATCAATGGACGGAAAAGTGGAAGGAGACTCAGAAGATCTTAATGGAACAAAAGGATCTAGCTCTTAGAAAAACAGGCGCAGGGGTCATACTGGATTCTCAAAAGCCACATTTAATCCGAATTGACGACGACTTAACGTCGACAGGAATAACTCTTTACCACTTGAGGGTAAGAATGTTGGGAAATTGATTTATTTGCCAAGGGTGTTTTTCAATCACCACTGAGCCACTGTTCCAATTCCAGGAAGGAGAAACTAAAATAGGATCCGAAGAAGGTTCAGACATTGTACTGCCAGGCCTAGAAACGCACCATTGTAGCATCACGTTGTCATCTGGAGGCAGTACTCTAATTCCGTACGGAACCGCGATGTGCAGAGTAAATTCCCAGACGGTTAATTCCCCAACTAAACTATCTCAAGGATGCGCAATTAGGCTTGGAGAAACAACCATGTTCCGATACAATGATCCAGTGGAAGCTGCAAAACTTAGGAGAGAAGGCAACTTAAGCAGAAATTCATTTTTGAGCAGATCTGCCACAGATTTGGCTTGGTCCACAGAATTTAATTCATCAGTTGCCGAGTACGTCATCTTATTTTTATTTATAAAAAGTAAATGTACATTCATTTATTAATTTCCTAATCATTGTCTTTTGAAAATCTACCTAGGGAAGAGACTAATCTTTTGGAGGAAAAAAGAAAGCAACTGGAGCTCGAAGAAGCACGCTTGCAAAAAGAAAGTCAAGAGCTTCTGCAAGAGAAAGCACAGCTGGAACTGCAACGGAGCAACTATAAGGTAGAATTCAAAAAGCTAAATTCAGGTTTCATGGGATATGTGAGATTAGTGGGATACTTAATTACATGATACGTGTTTCTTGTATAGTTGAGGCAGCAAGAAACGGAAGAAGCCTGGAAGGCCGAACAGTTAAATCGGACGTCCGAACTGGCTAAAGCACAAGCAATGCTAGAGCAGGTGAGCCTTTACTCCAACGCTTATAAGCAGTGATCAAGCGTCCACAGATCTGAGTACTACATTAATGATTCAAAAAACATTTCAATTTTAATTTAGAATCGGCAAAAGTTTGAGCTCGAATACGCAGCACACAAAAGGAGATTGGCTGAAGACTACAAGCGCCTTGATCAGGACGAACAAGAAACACTAGCCACTTTGCATTTAAAAGAAGCAGACTTAAAGAAGCGACGTGAATATTTTGATTGGGAAATCGAGCAAGAAATGGAGCAGGTATGTGATCTAGTGTTGTAATGTAGTGTAGTAGGGAAATTCTGAAAGATAGAATGATTATACATAAAATATGAATACAATGATTGTGTACAGATGGAAGCGGAAAGCATGAAAATAGAAATATTGAAATCAGACCTTGAACGCAAGTCTCAAACCGTGGATTTGCAGATGTCAAAGTTTTCACAGCAGCTGCAAGAGAAGCTGGAGAAGCCGGATGAAGATTTTAAGAAGATCTTAACAATGGGAGACTCGGATTTCAAGAAGTATCTTGACGATCAAGTTCGTTTAGTTGATGATTGGAAGGCATCTGCCATAACTCTCCTGAACAAAGACAAAGAAGCACTTGCAGCTAAACTGAAGGTAGCGTTTGTGTTAAAAAATTGCATCTGACTGGCGAGTGGTGCGAAAGATAATAACTTTACGACTGCATTCATAGGAAGCGACTGGGCAGTTGTTGAATTGTGAAGATCCACTCAAGCGGGAGCAATTTCAAGAGGAATCTAGAAAACTCGAGGATAGCTTGTCTGGAATTGCAAGAGAGGTTTCCAAAGTAGAGGACTCATTTCAAAGCAAGAAGGAGTCCTTAAATATACTTCCGCAATACAGAGAAATTATTTCGACACAGGTATTCCTACATGAATCATGAATCAGTTTATGAGCAACGGGTTTTATTGCTACTTATTTTTAATCTTATGTAGACTCAAGAATGTGACGAGATCAACAAAGAAATTGAAGCAAGCATAAAAAGTTTACACGCTCATGAAGAAAAGATTACAAAAATAGAAAGCAACTTATCCTTAATTGCTGACCAAGAAAAGCTTATTGTCGGGCAGCTTGCTCATATTGGAAATAGCAAACAGAAGCTTTTGACAATCATAGAAAATGCTACTGAAGGTTTGGATCTTAAAGACATCAAGCCTGGTTCCACTTTCGAATCTCCAATTGCTCAAGGGCTCAACGATATGGAGAACCATTTGTACAAATCTCGTGAATCTTCACCGAATCAGGCTGGTCGACGATCTGATTTTAACCCCTTAAGATTAAACGATCTGAGCCCTATCAAGAGGGCATCTGAAACTGTTGAGATTGAGAGAATAGAAACTCCAAATTCCTCGGTGGTTCAGAGCACAAATGGAACCGTCGATAATATCACAAATCTCAATTTACTAATTGAACAAATTACGGCTCAAAAAGCAGTTGTTTTGGATTGTCTTGAAAATGATTGCGACAAAGAAGAACTGAGCGCTCATTTGAAGGTAAAGCGGATTTCCGCCTGCGATTTCCTTAAATTTTGCTTCAGGCTTTTGATTTATGTTTTGATATTCTATGTCGATAGATTTTACAAGAACTCAGGAAGCGTTACCTTGAATTAGATAACTGTATGGATGCACACTTAAGACAAAAATGGCTTAGCTTTGACGATGATGATTCAACTTTCGATTTTGATAAAACTGGTGATGGCGTTTCGTTCGGAGAAAGCGACTTGGATGATTCCGAGATTCAAAGCGTTACTACTGAACATGAGCAAGATGAACAGTAAGCTATCGGTTCTGACCTCGACTGAGATTTATGTTTAAATTCTCATCTTGTGTTAGGTTTCAAATGTTGGTGGAGGAAGGCGTGGAGCGTCGCCTCCGCGAAATGTTGCAGCAGCTCAAGTCTGGGGAAACCCCAACTCTACTCAGCCAGTATGGAATCAACAATCGTCTGCTGTTAGTTGTTGCTAAATAGTTATTTAACGTGAATTTCAGTAAATAATTAGAATGAGTTGAATCTGAAATTTATTTATAGTCGAAGAAGCCTTCCATGTGATTTAAACAACGACGCAGGTGGAACTGATACGGATGGATCCACTGAGTCATTACACAATTACATTCCTCGTTCGCGTTCAATGACTTCGGGCAGTTGGTCAGCGGAAACCTCTTTGAGTATGTAGTATTGAATTCATTTCTATTACCAGTCCTCTGTATGGGTTGCTTTATTATTTTTCAGAAAATGGAATTCTTCCTGGAATTCTAGATATTAAAATTACGTCATTCTGCGAAAGAGGGTCTGGTGCTAAGACTCATATTAAATTCGAAGTGGTGATAACTACTGCACAGGAAAGATGGGTGATTTTACGGCGATATAAACAGTTTCGAGAATTATACAAGACAATGTCAAAGAAATATGGCACAAAGGTGAGGCTTCTCTTATAGTTTACACAAAATAATGGCTTTGATGGCTGAAATATAAAGTTTTAATGAATTGAAATGACTGATTAGGTGTCGAAGTTACCATTTCCGTCCAGATACATTTTCGGCAGATTGGAAGCAATTGCCAGAGAACGTAAAGAGTCATTGGAGGTAAGTAGAATTTGAAAATTGATTAGAGCCCATGACTTATTGGAAACTTTTATTTTTGCAGCAATATCTTCAGAATCTCGTGAAAGTCTGTTTTACAATACCAACAAGTCCGCTTTATAAGACAAACGCCATTAAAATTAAGGAATCTCTGTTAGCATTCTCCAACTTTTTTGAAAAGGGAATTTTTGATTCAACAAAGTATGAAACCTCATAAACAACAGTATTCTAGTTCCGACGTTCCGAGGAGGCCTTTAACTCGAACCATTTGAACGACTGAGCCAAAAATCTCTTTCCTCTTGTCCATGAAGGTTTCTCAGTTTATAAATCACTTTTGATATCCTGATGGTAGGGACAGCAATTGCTTGTCGTAGTTATTATTGTGATGGACCAATGGTACTTTTCAAATGATCGAGCGACTGTTATTGCAGTTTAAGTTTTAAGTTACTCGATGTGTCTTCTTTGTTTAATCTCTGCACACTTGGGAAGAATAGGCACGATGTTCGATGTTATCAATATAAACCTTTCATAATAAAATATGATAGAATTTATTAGGATATATATCAATGGTTAACAATAATATTTGTAAGTCCATTGTTAGTGCGATAGTCAATCGTTGAATTCGCAGTCTCATCTCACATATTCAGTTAGACTGTTAAACACAAGAAACGCATTGGAAAACTTCAAGCAATTAAACTTTCAAAACTCAGCGCTAAGACTTTAAGCCGTTTATGAACTAAGTATTTCCAGTTCGCTCTTTAAGTCTTTTGCATCGTCACCGATTGTGTCGCAAAAACTGAGAGCTTCTTTCATTAACCCGCATTCAAAAATAAAGCGAGCAAAATCTAACCGGATGGCTAATCGCACATGGCCTGTCAAGTTTGGCAATTCAATGCCATGCTTATCACAATATGTCAGCAGCAAGTAACTTAAATGTCGCTTCCGACCACCGAATAACACCTCGATGGTTCTGTCGTATTTGCCAATCGATGCGTAGATGCAAGCTGATCGTATGACATGACGATGAGTGTTCAAGTACTGCCCGTACTTCGCCAGTGTTTCATGGGCTTGCTTGTCATTTAAGGACGTTTTACTTAACAAGACGGCTCGAGACCAGTCATTCGACGACTCCAGGTATTTGACTGCTTCAGAGTGCTTGCAAAGAAGACAAAGTAGTTCAAGCCCCTCGTCAATCTCTCCACAAGCGATCAAATTGGTGGCGATGATTTTTAGAACAGCTTTAGTTGCCTGCAGAAAATGGAGAAAAAAATTGACCCCGCTGATTGCAAAGAGCACTTCAAATAGAGTACTACCTCGGGTAAATGTGTTGAACCAACACACAGTCCAGCCTTCATGCCATTTGCAATGTATTTCACTGAGCCTGAGGGTTCCGTGTCAAGCAAAATTTCAGCAGCCTTCTCGGCCTCCCCTGTTTGACAGACAAACTTGTACCTTGATTTTGTGATCGCAGTCACTAGAATGAAAATGAGTGCTGTTATCTTACCTGCCCAAAGTAGAACTTTAGCCACGTCCTCTCGCTTGTCTATGTCGCTAAACCAGACGCTTTGTGCAAGCTTCACAACAGTATCCTTATATGATTTATTGTCGCTGAATAAATTGAATCCAAATTCTCTCGAAGTCCACCCACGATGCATCTTTAACGAAGCGAGGAATATGGACCATAATCTTGATTCATCGTGTGCGCCAATTTCTTCCAGAAAGTTGAAGACTGCCTCGTTGTTGGCGGAGGTTTTGATCAAATGCAACAGTCTTTCACACTTCTGCTCCGAAGGTAAAAAGCTCGAATTGAGGGACAGCGAAGATAAGGTTGATACCGGTTTTTGAGTATCATCAAGAGGTAGAAATTTAATTCCTCCGGAATTTCTTGGAATTGTGGCCAAGTATCCGTTCATCCAGCAAACGTCAGCAGCTTTGAAGTGACGGCCGTTGTACAATGACCTTATCTTTTTAACCTGCGAAATTAGTTCAAGTTAATATCATGCTTATATGCTCAATATCTTACTCATAACTGTGATCTTGTCACATACTTCCATTAAATCCCAAAGTTCCACTTGTTCATTGAATTGTGCAATGAACAAGCCTTCAGACGCATCATCCGCTTCAATCTTGAGCAAAGGCCCACGACCAATGGACACGCCCGAGGAAGCAGTTTTCTTCTCCGTGTCGTAAATTACAAGGGTGCCCGAAGAATCACCTCGAAAAACTAGTTTTCCTTTTGATATCAGTGAGACCGGCACGCCACCTGTGATTTGTACATGTTGATCAGAAAAATATTTCAAACTCCACCACAAGTTTGAAAAGAAAAGTACCCGTGTTTCCTGCTGTGTCCAACTTTACACAGGTCGCACTTGAGAAACGATTTCCTTCAACCTTGAAAGTGAAAAGGAATGTTCCAAGGTCGGTCATGAAGAAGGTCTCATCTCTACCATCTCTACATGAAAGGAACACGAACATATTAGATTAATCTGTAAACTGTCGTGTGTTACACCATCAGCTTACTTGGAAGAATCAGAAGACCTTTTCCATGTCGCACAAGTAATACTGGGAAGTTTGCTCGGAAGAGTTTTAATCAGTTGTTTCCTCTGGACGTCCCAAAGTTCACAGGGCGCCATTCCGTTCTGTAAAAACCAAGAATAAAGATGGCGATTTAAGTGTGCATTTCTCATTCTGTTGCTAAATAAGGCATACCTTATAAGCCAAGATGAAGTATTGCCGTAGAGGCGAAACTCTATAAAATAGAAGTTACAGTTTTTAAATTAATATGAATATAAAATTGAGTTTTACTTTTTTACAAAATAACCTAATAAATCCGATGTGAAACGAATCGTCTTGCTTCAACGATTTCATGGTTCCTGTCCACAAATGCGTGATACTCATTTCGCACTTGGGGTTCGCTGAGAAGCTCAGGTTCGCAAATGATATGATCTCGTCTTCCGATATGAACTCTATCCCACAAACAGGTGAATTGGAATGTACAGAATACCGCTTGACTAACTGACAGGATGCGCCAACAATTTTGAACACTAGTATGAAGCCTTGGGAGGTGCCCGTAACAATGAGTTGTTGATTGGGCCGAGAACGAACACAAGTTAATGATCCAATCAATGGCGAGGCCTTCTTCAGTTTGATTTGAATGCCATTTTCTGCCTCAGGTTCCAAAATATTTTGCAACAATTCGCCCAATGTTTGGTTACCAGGTTCTGATTGTTTTGTGAGTTCAGACGCTGGCTCTCCTTTTCCTAATTTGGCACCATCTGGTACGAAGCCGTCCAATGACACGGACGGTGTCAACGGTGTAATCAAGTGTCTTTTGATTTGAGCTTGAGTTTCTGGTACATTATTGCTTTCGGTTGGAGCCGTTACATTATATTGAATGTATCTCCCATCAATTAGATGCAGGATGGTGCTCTTCTCGAATTTGGGATCCAACATAATTCCAAGAATTTCTGACTTCTTGGACGAAAATCTTGGCTGGTCAGAACAGCAAACCGTTTCCAGAGATAGCGACAGATTGTGAAGTCCAGATATGTTGTACTTTCTTAAGTAGATAATGCCGCTGTCATGAAGCGTGATGAGCGCTGGGCGTTGCTTTGTTGGAATGACTTGAACTAACGGCGACGTATTCCTGTCGATATTGAATGTATGCAGAATAACTTTGAAGTACATATTCAAGAGCAGAATCTGGCTTGAAGTGGAGATAATTAAATGATCCTTCAGATTAGGATGATACAATATTGTTCCCTCCGGTTTGACAGGACTTTGCCCAGGAATTAAAGGATAATCCGCCCCTACAATGTCAGACACGAGCTTGCGAATTCCACTTGTGGAATTACTTCGTTTTGCCACGTCGGTGGAAACAGGAGATGGGCCTAGTTTAAGAAAAAGTTCGAAACAAGTGGGTAAAAATTCATTTTTCAAGTTTTTGAACATGTCAAGTCATTCTGATAGGGTTAGCACTTACCGGGTGAAGCTCCCTTGCCATTTAAGACAATCCGTGCCGATATGATAAGTTTTTCTTGCTTAACCTTAAGCGGATCCCAATTCTGCACATAGCTGATTGAGCTTTCCGTCAAGAAGGCCAAGTTCGTACAATACGTGGACGCATGTGGATCGACGTCAAAATTGAAGTGAAAGTATTCTGTCGGAATACTTGCAGAATCCATGATGAGGATGTTTTGATATGCAAGCCCCATGATGTCAAGAATAACGAACGTGTTCGAGGAATACAAGAGAAAAATCTTCGACTTCTGAGCCATATCAAAACCATTCGTCCATTTTACGTCCAGCAATGTCTTGGAATCTGGGTGAGTGAAAGTTGCAACTGACTGACTCTTCTCAACATCCCAAGTAACGAATAAGCTTGATGTGTCAACGGAAATAAGATCTGGCGGTTGCTTGTCCGGCTTCTCTGGCAGCAATGGCCGGCCAAAGGGATTCCAAAGTACCTGCAATCGAATTTTCAATTTCATTGAAGTGAGATATTAAGCTTGGACAATGGATATAATAATTTGACAGGTAAGTGTCGAGCTTACATGGGTTACAGAAGATTTATGAACAGATGATAAATTAGCAACAGCATTCAGAGTCGTTGTGTCAACGATGACAACATCGGTGCCACATCCTATTGCTGCAAGTCCATTAGGACTCCTGCGAAGAATTATTGATATTAGACACCACACCACCAGCCACCCGCTAAAAACACATAATGGAGACTTCGCTTACCAACTTAAAGCTCCTTTATTCCTAATGTTTGGTTGACCACTTATGCCGAGAGGCAATTCACCGTCGGCGGTCTTCATTATTCAGTTTTCTCGCGATAAGTACACTTTATTAACCGACCAAACTGCCCATACATAAAAATAAACTTTTCAGATGTGAAAGTACGTACAAATTAACTTCCGCCCATCCTCGACTCGGTTTTAAATGGCAATTATTTAACCAGAAAAAGTTTACATCTGAGAATCTCAGATTCACAAATCCATGTGTTGTTGAAAATTCCTGCACATATGATTCGCATTCACATGTCATCAGATGTGATGCGATGGGATTGGGGATTTGCGAATTTTGAGGTTTTGCTGTTTTGCTCGTACTGCTCCACTTTCAAATCCTTCGTGATAGTGGACATCAGTGTCATGTGCACACTGCGGAGAGGCTTCGGGGGATCCATCCGTGGGGTGATGCGTTCGTTCTTTGTGCGCAGCTTGGACTGGTACTTTGCCCAATGCAACCATTCGTTTCGACCATCACCTGTGCCTGTGCCTGCGCTGTAGTGAATAGTCAGTCAGTCGTATGACGACACAAAGCAGAACCTTTTACAAAGACCTCACTTCACTTCTTTAGCTCGACTCGACGTATTCGCTACTGCTGCATTTGGTCAGAAAATCGTCATATTTTTCGACACCGTCATCAATTCAATTGTTCTTTCGTATTCTATAAAACGAGTTATCATCAATTAAGATAATGCATAATATAACCTAGCGTAGTAGGAAAGGTGATAGCGAATAGTGGTCGCAGCCGCGCAGTCATTCATCTTCGCAGTACATCGCTTTCCGTGTGGTGGTGTGAATTTCTAGTTTATAATTGTACCTCCTTGTCTTCCTGGTTTTAATTTTTGTGCAGTGTCTCTGTATAAATGCTACAATTCAATCCACTAATTAAAGTATCCTATATGTGATATACCTGCTTCATGTACAGAAAACAGTCACCAGTCATAAATTATTCAGATCAGTGGCATTTTTGACATTACGGATTGTGATTGCAGGTGAATTGTATTAAGGACAGGACAAAGTACAGCGACAACTAAGCTTTAGTCACTGAAGGACATCCAAAATACACAAATACTGTCTGGAAGTCATTCTTACTATGCGCCACGAACTTTAACGATCAGTACAAGAGACTGTTGGGGAGATCTTTTTGGTCTGCCGCGAAAGGCCATCGGACAAGTGACAATCCAGTTCAATTCGGATCTAAAGGTATGTGAGGCAAGATTCAGATTTCAGCCGCGCGGATTATCAGTAATCAGTTCAGTGAACGTGAACCTAAATGGAGTTATAAACGCTGTCCTTATGAAACACGAAGGAATTCGCATTCACCAGCAGGAAGATAAGATCGAAAGCTGCAGTGGCAGTTGTGTTTTTATTTGATGGAATTTTCTGGAACGTTTTTTGCTCATTTGCATCTTACACTGACTAACTCACATCACGTGAGTGCGTAGACTGGACAGCAAAGTCTGCTTTGGTTGATTTCTCATACTCTCATTTAATCAATTTAGTCCGAGAACGTGTAGTCTGCAATTTGCACCAAGATTTAGGAAGCTGCTGCTACATCCTCTAGTGAAAGATACTAGCTGTATCCTCTAGGGTAAATGACTTTATTGCTTCCTGATTCGCTTCACAGATTGCTGTGAACGTTTTAGACGTTTTTCAAAATCACTTTTGAAAACGCCCAGCGAAGGTGAATCATATCGTTACTGTAAAGTGGAAATTCATCATGGCGGATTCACGACTTTCGACTTGATTAAAACAACAATATTCAGCATATTTTGAGGAGTCAACTGCTCTTGTAGTTTTCTGACACCGACACGCACACGCAGTCCATGCTGAGCGATTGAATTTAGCAGGTCATGTTGATAATGATGTTGAATTGAAAAATTGAATATGATCATCATACTGGCCAAGCCACAAGCGATGAAATATGTAATTTTCCATTGGCCGTTCCCGCTTGCCATTTGGCATTTACCAAGTTGTCTATTATTTCATCATACTTGATTCGATTCTATTCAATTTATTTATTTCTGCTTTTTTAGTGTGGTAGTGGTACGGCTGAACCTAACACGAGTTCGTCGAATGCTCTTTTCTTGTGCACTTGTGCTGTTGTGCAAGTCAACTCGGATTGGGAATGATAATAAGGTGCCTATATTTATATCCTCGTACTCCCATTGCGCAAAAGTAAATACGGGCAATGACTTGACTTGTGGATACTTAAGTTGGCTTTGGTACATGCAAAATTTGCAATTTTGTTTTCAAATTAAGTGCTAGTACAAAGTGTACATGCAAATGATTCCCAAAGTCAGTTTAGTAATTGAGGAGGTGCACAGTACAGTTCAACTACTTTACTTCACGGGCTCTATTGCTTTGAAACTGAGAGGCCAGGCTTTGTTATTATCAGGATACGAACTTCGTTTTTGCACGCTTAATTCGTTGACCATGAATGGATATACACAATGATTTATGTAACTCAGAAAGGTTACGGTTTAAGTCAGGTCTTTTTTGTCTGCCTCGTCATTAACTCCTTGACACCTTATTTGGACGGGAAAGATTTTAGGTGCAGCGAATATGTATACAAATTCTGGTAGAACAAAATCACACTTTTGCTCTTTCTCAATCAAATGGGAGAAGTGCCGATTTAATACAAACGTAATTGGGTGCTTACATGAATGCGTACAGGAATTGAAAATGAACATAGACATCATTTTTCAAATTCATGACCGGCGCTGGTGTGATGCTGTAATCCATTTTTTTCCTCAAAATTCTAGAGCTAGGGTATACCATTAATAAGTGCATTGTCAGATTAATCTTGCGCTAATCCATCACTTACAAGGAAAGGTTATGCTAAAATAGTATGCTGTGTCATATAACGTTAACGTTAAACCAGCTGCTTTGCACAAGAAACTAGATACATAGTCTAGAGACAGTAAGAGACTCGACACGAGCCGGGCGAGTCGCGAGAGTCCTTGAGACCCATTTGCTTGGAAAAGTTTTAATGGGCTTGTGTTTCATGGGCAGGAAAATACACATTAGCTAGACCGAGTGTTCCTACGTGTACGTCTACTAATAAACGTGCCTCACGAGTCACAACGACAACAAGGTCGGAATCGGAAGACTAGAGTCGACTAGAACCTAGAACACAAACGAAACGCGAAAGGCTGTAATGTTTGGCTGGTTTAGGCTTGTTATGTAGTGTAGTGGCCGTCGCGGTCATGTCAGGGCTCTTGACTAGTGGTCTTAGTTCTAGTCATATTTGTTGGCAGTCTTGTCAATATACCTATGAAGAAGTTGGCATCACCAAACGCACACGTGCAGGTGCACTCTACACGCGCCGCGTCTGACATTCGTGATGTCAGATGTATAGTCATATATGCAATCGTAATCCGATTTAATTACTATCACTTGGCAATCATCTAATAAATTCTATTTGTCGATTTCCACATAAATCCACTAAGATCACATCACATCTGTATTTCATGCCTAATTAGTTGAGACACTTTCATCGTGACCGGCAATATTATATGGACTGCCAACTGCGGACATTAAGATGTGGGATGACAACTACAACTAACAACCATTATCAGTAGCAAAAGCACGGCACAATACTGAGCTGCGCTTGAGGTGGCCGAATGACGTCTTATGTTGAAATAGGTAGGATTGACATTTTATCGCATTTGCCATTACCATTTCTTTACTCTTTGCTGTTTGTGGTGTTATATGCCAAAAAGTTGGAAAGTTGGCAGTGCTTTATGTATGCACATTAATATTTTGACGCAAGTAATAAAGCTGAAACATGGGGCTTAGGACTTTACATTTTTTCTGCGATTTAAGAAACACTGGGGACTAAAACGACTTTCTAATACAATTTATTATTGTGCCATTATGCAAAACGCACTTAAGTTCACCTTAATATTCGTAGTACCAGCGTGGCTTAACTTGGCTATTGTTGTCATCCTTTTCAAAACTCTCGTGATTCGTGAAATATTCAAATTGACAATCTGCTTAGCAGTTACTGCATTTTCTTCTTATGCTAGGCGATGCTTTGTATTACCTCATCCACGTTATTATTTCATGGCTACCGCAATTTTAAGCTATTTGCATGTCCGCGTACGCAATGCATCGATCGTGAAATTTCTTCGGACATAGCTTCGTAAAGGCAAGAGAATAATTTGTAGTGTCCGTGTAACAATTCCCAAAAGCTGTGCTGCTTTAAGGCAAAGTAAACAAGAGTCGTAGAGTCGCCAGCCCCCAATTACTCGGTTTGCGGAATTTGCTTGCTTGTTCGTGGTCTAGTCTAAACCTAAACTAGGAATTTGCACTTTGCGTGCACGTATACTTGGCACTTGGTGTTGTCATCAGGTATCGTGGTTACTGGAGCGAAAACGAAACTTTGAGGCATTGATTTTGTGGCATGTCGGATACATTGTCATTGTGTTCGCAAGTCCAGGTTTGGTTCTTCCGTATCAAATTACAAATGATAACCGAAAGCGATACCTAACCAAAAGTGTCGGGTTTCTGGTTTCTGTCATCCATAATAACGAGACAATATTTTGATTCGGATTACTGCCGAGACGGAAAGCTACAATTTCTGCCATAAAAGTATAACGTACAATTTTTTATTGAAATGACAAATAGTTTCGTAGCTTCTCTTCGCATGTCGTGTGCTTTCAGTGAGTCGGCCTATATTTCCTCCTCAGTATCGGAGAAGTCAAGCTTTTTATGTTACAATCTTGTGAATTGTACCAGGACTCACGTGTCATACATACAAGCTCTTGTAAAATTCAACACAAAGTCTCAACGTGAAATCTAGTACAAAGTTAACGGGAGCGGAAAGTAAATATTATTTAAGACCATCATAATCATAGCACGAAGGACAACAATCTCACCGTTCAAGCACAAGTCGCAAGCCTTTTGGCATGCGCTCAAAGTTTATCTCGTATGTTGTTGTTACGAGAGGAATGAGATTGACAAAATAAACAGAATCGTGGGAGCAGTAGTTGAGTTTTTGTTAACATTACAATTAGGCATGTGATTATGTGAAATGTACGGCAAATTGGCGAGTTTACAAGAAATATTTTAGTAACTGCTGCGTAGCCTGGCTTTAATATTGCATTAAAAATAGAAGGGGTACTCAGACTTCAGCTTGGCAGTTGAGCAGTTCTGCCAAGTTAGTAGGGACACTAATGTTAAACTGCCGAAGTATTCAAGTGCCCAAGTACCAACCCGAAACCTGAGTACCCGTAGAGTGATTTCTTTATCAATTCACAGAATGGCTGACGTCGTGGACCCTGAAACGTTACTAGAATGGCTCAGCATTGGTCAAGGCGAGGAGAGGGACATGCAACTTATTGCACTAGAACAACTTTGTATGTTACTGTTGATGTCCGACAATGTGGATCGGTGCTTTGAATGGTAAATATCAAGTTTTTCAAAATCGAAACGTTCTTCTGGTAAATAAAATTTTTATTTTGTGAATAGTTGTCCGCCAAGAGCTTTTCTACCGGCGTTGTGCCGAATATTCTTGGACGATACGGCTACTGAGTCTGTTTTGGAAGTAACTGCTCGAGCTTTAACTTACTACCTTGATGTATCGGCTGAATGCACTCGAAGAATCGTGTCTGTTGATGGAGCCGTCAAGGCTATTTGCAACAGACTGAACGTTGGCGAAATTGGGTCTAGAACATCCAAAGATCTTGCGGAGCAGTGCACTAAGGTATGTGAGATTTGGCCAGTTGATCTAAATGCAAACGTACGTTCGCCTGGGCCCTTTGCCTTATCTAATCGGTTTAACTGCCTTCTTGTAGGTTCTCGAGTTGATCTGCAGCCGTGAAGCTGGAGCAGTTTTTGAGGCAGGCGGTTTGAGCAGCGTTTTAACATTCATCCGTGAGAATGGGAACATTGTTCACAAAGACACTCTTCATTCATCAATGGCAGTCGTGTCACGACTTTGTTCGAAAATGGAGCCGCAGGATCCAACTCTCCCATGCTGTATTGAAAGTTTGTCAACGCTGTTGCGTCATGAGGATACGCATGTAAGAAATCTACAGCAAATGCTGTATTGCAGTAATACAGTACAGCAAACGGTTGATGTTACTGGTTGAGAATCAACTTGTCCTCATGTTTATAGGTTGCCGACGGAGCTCTCAGATGTTTTGCTTCCCTTTCGGATCGATTCACCAGGCGTGGAGTTGATCCTGCACCACTCGCGGAGCACGGGCTTGTAAAAGACCTTCTTGCCCGCATGTCCAACTCACTTGGAAACTCGCTCAATAGTTCTATCACTGGTACACCAGCGTCATCATCAGTTGGCTCGAGTGGAATTTCTGCAAATAATACTCCCTCTGAAGGAAAGAATACAGCCAGTGTGTCCACTATTATTAGCTTGCTGTCCACTCTTTGCCGTGGATCACCATCAATTACCAAAGTGAGTTGTGTCTAATGTTGTCGTATTTGCTACAATGTAGAAGATGCTCACGTGGATCTTTTTCGTAGGAACTTCTTCGATCTGAGCTGCCTGAAGCCTTGGAAAAAACCCTGAAAGGAGATGAGAGGTACTTTCAAATTGGAATGCTGACAATGTTTGTAAGTTATTTAATAAAACATTTCATCTGAAATCTTTTTATAGATGTATCCTGGATACAATGCGCCTGGTGGATTTGCTTTTGGTACTCTTGTTCGAGGGGAGAAAGGCCCTTCCAAAACCTGGAAATGTATCTAGTACAAGAATCGCGAGTTTGAGAAGACAAGACGCAACTGGGGAAAAAACTCATCGACAGCTGATTGATTGTATTCGAAGTAAAGACACGGATGCCCTGGTTGAGGCAATTGAGAATGGAGGTGTGGAAGTCAACTTCATGGACGACGTCGGACAAACTCTTTTGAATTGGGCATCTGCTTTCGGAACTCAAGAAATGGTTGAATACCTCTGCGACAAAGGTGCAGACGTGAACAAGGGCCAACGATCTTCATCTCTGCATTATGCAGCCTGCTTCGGCAGACCGGCAATTGCTAAGGTTCTCTTGAGGCATGGAGCCAATCCTGATTTGAGAGACGAAGACGGTAAAATGCCATTAGACAAAGCACGGGAACGAAATGATGAAGGACATCGAGAAGTTGCTGGACTTCTGCAATCACCGGGTAATAATTAGTTTATATCAATAACATGAAATGTTAAAATAAATGAAACTTAATGGCCTGCATGTTGAATTTTTAGGTGAATGGGTGGTTCCAGCTGAAGCAGCCCGTGAAAGAGAAAGAAGAAAATCTGAAACGTCTGATGAAGTGGTTACGGACACGAAAGGTGATCCGGACATGGCAGCTCTTTACCTCCAACGACTACTGCCACTTTTCTGCTCCACATATCATTCTACCATGGTCCTGAGCGTTCGGTGAGTACATTAACCCCTTCTTTATAATCATTAATAGGAGCAATTAATTCATTTGAATCATTTCGCAGACGTGCGAGTTTGAACTTAATCAAAAAGATGGTGCATTACATTCCGTCATCGCTCTTGAACGAAATTTGCAGCCCGGACAGAAATACTTACTCACTTGGAACTGTGCTTGTCGAAGTGATAGCTGCTGTTTTAGACAGCGAAGAAGACGATGATGGGCACCTCCTGATCCTCAACATGATCAAAGATCTGATGGTCAAGGCGCAAGCAATATTCGTTGAACACTTTGCTCGCGTTGGGATATTTGTGAAAGTCTTAGCTTTGTGTCCAACCGAAGCGGAAGTCAAGAAAGACGAGATTCCCGATCGTTTGGAATTGGAAGTAATTGACGATGCTAAGGAAATTCTACCTGGAAAGCCCTACCACTGGAGGGACTGGTGCCTATGCCGCGGTAGAGACTGCCTTTATGTATGGAATGAGTCTGCTGCATTAGAGCTTTCCAATGGTAGCAACGGCTGGTAAGTTTTATTAATAATATGCCAATAGTTAATGTAAGAGCGCTGACAAACGTAAAATTAAAGCAAATGATATGACAAATGACAAATGATAGATAGGTTTGAGAAGTTAAGGCGAAGTTTTATTTAGTGAAGAATTTGTCCAAAGTGATTTGCTTGCTATTACCTGGAGTATTTGCTGCGTCGTTGTCTTCATCAGATTTCAGTATTTTTACAATCTTCGGTTTTTGAGTCAAGTGAAGGCATGGGTAAAAGGATAATTCTCCTCTATTATGAGATAAGGTGCAACCAAGAACACAAAATAACGGCAGACCTCGTTGGGCAGCTGACTTTGCGGCTGAGAATTCTTCAATTTTGTCATTAACAAATGAAAATGAAATACCATTGCTGCGGTAGATTCCTGAGTATGCCAAGAACAACTGTAAATATAATACAAGATTCCACAGTCCCATAATTTTTAAGCTCTTTAAGTCATAATTTTTAAGTTCTTACCTGATACCAGCACTCGGTCAGCTCTTGTTTAGCTTTATCGTCGCCACAATGAATGTCATGAACAATAATTGAGAATGAGAATGTGAAAATTGAGAATTGGAAACAAAGCGAAAGTGAGTGCGCCGAAGGAATTCGAATTTGAACGCCGGTTTCTTTTTACAGGTTCCGATTTGTACTCGATGGAAAATTAGCAACAATGTATTCATCTGGGTCAGCAGACACTTGTTCGCTTGGTAAGTAGAAAACTCGAAGGGGACAGAAAGGGGAATGGACAAAAGACTGAATAGCTGAGTTGCGTTATTAACGACCATGTCTTCCATGTATTTAGGTTCAACTGATACAACCGAAAGTAGAAGTGAATTTATTGAGAAGCTTCAAAGAGCCAAAGCGGGCATTAAACAAGGAGTACAAAGCCAATCAATTCTCAGTGCTGTGGGTCCGACTGAAATAAAGGTCGGGAATTGGAATCTAACCTGCAAGAAAGAGGGTGAATTGAACGTTCAAAACGTAGACGGACAACAACAGTCAACTATTTTGAAAGATGATTTGGCCGGATTTCTCTTCGAGTCTAATCGAGGAACACGCCATTCTTTTACGGCTGAAACCACTCTTGGCCCTGACTTCTCAGTTGTTTGGGTTGGACGCAAAGGAAAACGCCAGCGATCTAAACACGAAGCTCTCCGACAGAAGATTAGATCAACTGCACTGGAGATTTATGAGACGCATTTTCAGACTGCACAATCTCAGCCAAGAGGCGTGGTGGCAAAACTTGGAACAATTGTGGCTCAGATTGAGCGTGCTTGCCAAAAACAAATGGGTTGCCGAAATGATGCTCTCTCCTGGCAGCAGGTGCTGAGAACAGCTCTCGAGGAATTAACCACACTTCTCAAGGACGACACTTTGGTCTCAGCATACGAACTTCACAGTTCGGGTCTTGTCCAAGCCCTAATCAGATTGTTCTCAACCGAATACGACAGAGATACTGAGTTTGGATTTGTGAAGTCCAGCCGCAGACGCCATGTCGCTATGCTTCAACAAAGAATGGAAGTTGTGAAGTCATGTTTGAAAGAAAGAGTGATCGACAATTGTATCGTGAACCCTGCCATGTCTTTAGTGAAGAAAATTGTCTCGGTACTGGAAACCATTGAGAAGTTGCCAGTTTTGTTGTACGAATCCTCTGGTGCCAATTACGGACTGCAAGTCCTAACACGAAGGCTTCGCTTCCGCCTGGAGAAAGCTTCCATGGAAGGCTCTCTGATCGATCGATCTGGAAGGGCTTTGAAAATGGAACCTTTGACGACGGTGAAACAACTTGAAAATTATTTGCTGAAGATGGTGGCAAAGCAATGGTAAGCTAAGATAGGCCAGGACCAAAGGTGCTGAACTTGGTTGAATAATTTACTCTATTACTCTTCTTACTTCGCAGGTATGATTATGATAGATCGACCTTCGTGTATTTCCGCAAGCTAAAGGATGGGCCACCGATCACTTTTAAGCATCAGGAGGACTTTGACGAGAATGGGCTACTTTATTGGATTGGTACAAATGCAAAGTAAGAATGGGTCCTACCAATTTCAATTGATGAGTGAGTCAGCGGTTAACTAAACTCTATTCTCATATAGAACTGCCAGTGAATGGGTCAACCCCGCGCAGTATGGCTTGGTGATCGTAACTTCCTCCGAAGGTCGCAGTTTGCCCTACGGAGTTCTAGAAGATGTCCTTAGCCGGGACTCAGCTGCGCTGAATTGCCACACGAATGATGACAAGAAGGCTTGGTTTGCGATTGACTTGGGTGTTTGTATTATTCCATCTTGCTACACTCTCCGACACGCCCGAGGGTACGGCCGTTCAGCTTTAAGGTAATCTTGAAGTGGTTAAGTGGTCTCGAGCTTATTCTGCACTCCAATGAGCATCGCTTGATTATTTAAACGATGTTTGCATTTTTAGAAACTGGATATTCCAAGCTTCAAAAGATGGAACGACTTGGGTTGACTTACTACATCATATAGAAGATTGCGGATTGAACGAACCTGGAAGCACAAATACCTGGAAAATAGAAGTTTCTCCGGATGAAACTCAAGGATGGAGACATTATCGACTTCAGCAAAGCGGCAAGAATTCTTCAGGACAGACGCATTATTTAAGTTTGTCTGGCTTTGAAATATATGGGAAAGCCACAGGAGTCTGTGAAGATCTTGGTGAGCAAGCAATAAGAATCTCATTTTGACAAAAAAAATAAATGCTGTTATTATGGTATGCAATGCAGGCAAAGCAATGCGCGAAGCTGAGGCGAACCTAAGAAAACAAAGAAGACTTATTCGTACTCAAATGATGAAACATATGACTATTGGAGCGCGAGGTAAGCTGTTGGATTAATTGAAGATCTTCAACAGATTTATCAGCGTCACTTGATTATTTCCTTAGTTGTAAGAGGAATTGACTGGAAGTGGAGGGAACAAGATGGGCACGCAGGAGCTGAAGGAGTTATCACTAGTGAATGGCACAACGGATGGATCGACGTTGCTTGGAATGAAGGTATGACATTATTTTGGAGAATTCCATTAACCGTTATACAAGTTTATAATAATTTCCTGCTTCCACAATTTAAGGTGGCTCGAACTCTTATCGAATGGGAGCAGAAGGAAAATACGATTTGAAGTTGGCTCCTGGATATGACCCAGATGTCACAGGGCCTCCAAAGACTCCATCGAGTACGTGGCGATTAAATCTGAATTCCGTTATCTCTCATTTGAATGATATCCATATAATTTATGTCTGAATGTCTGTCCAACAGGCAAAAGTTCTTCTAAAACCAAAACTCCTGAAACTAGTCGCACCAGCGTTCTAACAAGTCGCAAATGTAGTTCTACTTCAAGTCTCCCTGAAGCCACTGATGGAAGCAAGCATTCTGTCGCATCAACAGAACAGTCCTCTTCAGCTGATAACCTTCTGGTCAACAAGGTGGCTGAAATGATGGCCGAATCAGTTTTGTCAACAGCACAAGCAGATCTAAGTGAATTTGGAATTAACCCAAATGACGAGCCACATCTTGGGCCGGTTGGGATGACCGCCGCAGTGTCGGATTTGGCTACAATTGTCGAAACTGTCAGTCTGGGAGATGCAAGCGAAGATGAGGCACTAGCTCCGCAACAACAAAGTGATAAGCCTGCACAGGAAGTTGCCGGTCCTGAACAACCTTCAGGAAGCACTTCCGCGACAAGTACACCAATTACCGTACCTAAAGTGGTAAAAACCCCTTATGTTTTTTATGTTTTTAGTCTTCTAACGTTTGTGTTTCATCACAAGATGTAAATGTTGATTTTTTTTTCTACAGAAGGAGCCTTTACCATCCGTATCTGATTCTCTCACCGATGGATGTTCCTACGATGAACTTGATTTCATGAATAGCGTAAAGAATGGCAAGAATGCCGTTCTTTCTGCAGTTGGGCAGAAAGGAGGACCGTCAACAAGCGGTACTAACACCGTTGCTGCTCTTGCAAGACATCATCTTGGAAAACAGTCCAACATGAACCCCGTCGACCTCAGTGATCTGCCAATTTCGCACACAGCTTTGAAAGATGTCATGAAAATGATTGCCGTTAGAAATATTCGAATGGAAGACGCCGAAGTGGCAGCTGGAACCTCAAGTGAGGCGGGCGCTAAACCGGGCAGCAAGACTAGCAGACGAACCCTCGGTAAGTGGAAATATGGGAAATTTAGTTATGAATAGTTAATTAGTCTGGTGTGGGTGTTATTGTTGCATTCTTCATGCGCTATGTAAATTTGCGGCGGTTAAGTGAGACTAATGGGGGTTGGTAATTGAATTGGGTCAGGGAATTTTGGGGTCAATATTAGCTTTTTATTGGCTTGTATTAAAGTGGCAAAGAAGTTAGAAAGAACTTCCCTTGTTCCTTTTGCGAATTTATATTAACCCTGGGGTTCTCATTTCCAACGAGACTTCCGTACTTCCCGGACACTTGTACAATCACGTTCTGTAATTGGAATGAAATAGAGTATTCTGAGGAACACTATAGGTAAAAACGCGTTTAATTCGAATTAAAGCGATGAACGAATGACCCAAGGAAGAGGTACTGTTAGCCAGGGTTCTCGCGAGGAATTAAGTTAGGAAAATGCTATTATAGCAAGAGAAATGAAAGAAGTAAGTTATAGGAATGATAGCTCAAGTCAAGTCCTAGAAGTCAAGTAGTCTCCGAATGCCAATGTTTTTTTAATAAAATTGTTCAATAGCTTGGTTCGGATCAAGTAGTAAAGGACCGAGTGGTGTCTTTGGGAGAGCGTGCGACCCTCGGCAAGCAACTTCCGGAAGAGAAGGCAGTGTCACAGCATCTAGTTCAAATACTGCTCCTCCAGAACCACCCATTTCTCCAAATCCTAAAAGCGTTTCCGTACCCAACCTATCCTCAACCGAAACGTCAAACTCCACCACAAGTTCCGTCTTCACACCTTCACGATTCTCTCCTAACAATAACTTGAGTAACGTGCAATCCTCTCTGTTTGATAGCCTAAATGCGATTTCACGCGTGCGATCCCTTATCAGTAGCACACGATTCCCATCCATTTCCTCTCAGGGTAATGCTTTCAATCCTGCAAATGTTCCGGGAGCAACACCTTTCTCTCAATCCTCAAATCCACGTGTGGAAGCAAATCCTCCTCCTTCCACCCAGTCGAATCATTCAGTATTTGGCAGATCACCTAACTCTGTATCAAGTCTTGTTAGGATCGCACTTTCCACAAATTTTCCAGGTTCGGGAATCATCACCTTTATCTCTATTCTCTTTCTTTCACTGAACTGCACAGTAGAACAGGCACGGTTCATTTTATTTGCAACAACCAATGCTCGTACTGTCGGTGCTTCATCTTGCTTTTGAGTAGGGAAGCTCGCTGAACGTTTCTATCTATCTTTTGATGGCTTCTGAAGCCAGATGCATATTAAAGTTAGAGTTTGAATTTGGCAAAATGAATAAGGTTAAGACAAAAAAAGTGAAGTATTATATTTTGAGCATGCAATTTCTACAAGTATCCCAACTTAATTTGCTTCCTATGTACAGTTTCTCGTTTACTATTTGTTAAATATCTGAACAATGACGAATATACTTAAACTCTGCGGATGTTTTCACGCAGGAGGTTTGTTGAGCGCACAAAGCTACCCAAGTTTATCACAAACAATTGGAATTAGCACCGCCGGAAATCCTTCGGAAACTGGAGCTCAGAATATCGGGCAGACACTCACAATGAGCCTCGCATCGACATCCAGTGACAGTGAACAGGTTTGTCCTCACTGATGCTGATTCAGTTTCTCAAAATTCAGTTATCTTTACTCTTCATGATGTGAATGTTTGACACAGGACTTCCTCGAAGCTCATCGGGCTACAACGCTGCTTGCTGAACTGGAAGATGACGATGAATTGCCAGAAGATGAGAATGATGATGACGAAGAAAATGAAGACGACTATATGTATGAGGAAGGGGTAAGCAAATGTTAAAGCTTGGCAACTAAGGTTGGTGTATTTCTATTTGACAACTTTAAACAACTAGATTGGTTTGTTCTTGAAGGATGATGATTGCTTCGAAGTTCGACCTGGCAAGAGGCGTTCGTGGGATGATGAGTTTGTCCTCAAGCGCCAATTCTCAGCCCTAATTCCTGCTTTTGACCCAAGACCTGGCCGAACGAATGTTAATCAAATTACTGAACTTGAGATCCCACAGTCGGTGGATACGCATGCGTCAACACGTTCGGTGGATTCCGGCAGAGCATCTGGCGATGAGTGCCTTTCTACTCAACCAAAGCTTCGCTTGGTTCTGAGAGGACCGAATTTACCTGGAGTAAGTACTCTAACTCTTATCCTCCCATTTTGATTGTTCACTCGTTGACTGAAGCGAAAGTTCTAAACATTCTACGTACAATCGCTGCAGGTTCAAGATGTCGAGATCGACCTGAGTAATCAAAAATCAACAATCTTCAAAGCGGTGCAAGATTTAGTACAGGCGTCGCTCCTGGGATCGAAGCACGAGAAACTAAGGCGAATCTGGGAACCAACGTATACGTAAGTAATCTAGACAGTCTCTATGCCCTTTGTCCTGAAATATTCATGATGATAACATGGATTCCCCCACGTTCTCGCATGGTGGACGAAAAACCGAATTCTGACCTTAAAATGCCATTTATTCTTCATATGTCTTCACCAACTAATACTAATCGAACAGCTTTGTGTTTTCAGGATTTTGTATAAAGAAGAGAAGGATTACGGAAAAGAAGGGGAAGAAAAGGAAAGCCTAGAATCTTATCCGTACAGTGTCATGAGTAATCGAACAATGTCGCCATCACCATCTTTATCACAACCTGCTTGCACCGTTGACGAAGTTCTCAACTTGCTGAGACATTTATACTCACTTTGCGCTTCTCAGCGTAATAGTCACAGTGAAGAAAATCTTATTAACTTGGATTCGAAGAACTTTTTTGTTGCTCCGGATGAGTTTATCAGCAAGAAAATTACAAACAAGCTTGTGCAGCAGCTTCAAGATCCGCTTGTACTGGCTTCGCGTGCTCTCCCTGCTTGGTGTGAAGATCTTACGTATTCAGCACCAATGTTATTCCCATTTGATACGAGAAACTTGTATTTTGGTTGCACCGCATTTGGAACGTCTAGGTAGGAATAACGCGAAACAGGATTTTTTTGGCAAACTCGTAAAATCCTTCATCGCCACCTATTTTGCATTGTAGATCAATCGTCTGGCTACAGAACCAAAGGGACATGACTGTTGAGAGAAGTCGGAGTCGTAGGGACGAGTCTCACGAATTCCGGCTTGGAAGACTGAAGCATGAAAGAGTCAAAGTTCCTCGCGGCAACAATTTATTCGAGTCTGCAATTCAAGTCTTAAATTTTCACGCTCATCGAAAGTCGGTTCTAGAATTCGAGTTCCAGGGAGAAGACGGCACTGGACTTGGACCCACCTTGGAGTTTTACGCTTTAGTTGCGGCGGAACTACAACGAAAAGATTTGGCTATGTGGCTCTGTGATGACTTACCTGACTCCAACAGGTAAATTCTTCACTTGCTTGTACCATCTGCTAAGCATCTGTATTAATGACGAAAACATGGATTCCCCCACGTTCTCGTTGGTGGACGAAACCCCAAATTCTGAATTCCCAAGCATAACTTTACATTAACATTATCATTGCTCATTCGATTTTCATTTTTTCGTGCTGTGCGTAATGAAATCGTTTGCTTGCCAGGTATGACCAACCATCTGTGATCGATGCAACTGTCGTCAAGCATCCTGGATATTACGTGAACCGCCAGTCGGGACTTTTCCCGGCTCCAATCCCGCAAGACAGTTCTGTTTGCGAGAAAGTCTGTCGCTACTTCCGGTTCCTTGGAATATTCATCGCAAAGGTATTCCAAGACGGGCGCCTCGTGGATTTGCCACTTTCTAGGTATGTAAAATTAAATATTCACTTCTTGTTTCCAGCAGGCGCAATCTGCATAATACACTCTTTCCTTTTCTTCAGGCCAATGTTCAAGCTTTTGTGCTCTGGGGAGTTTGGAAGTGAAGTTAGAGAAAGGTAACATTACAGACATGATGGATATTTGGTGAAATGATACATCACAAAATTCGCTAATTGTTTCCTTTTCTGTTGTAGCCGAGTACGAGTTGACAAAGTTATAACTCCATCAACTGACGAAGACATCATGATGTCGTCGTACATTTCTCAAGAGAGCGAGAAGGAACTTGAGTTGGACCCACCAAAGTACAGAGTTTATACTGAATATCGTCCATGGCATCATGGCATACTAAGCCTGGATGATCTGATGGAGATTGATCCTCCGGTAAGAACTCTTTTCCTGAGTTAGATAACCAACCTATGCCATTACTCTTTCTCACAAGTTGTATTTGTACAGCGTGCCCGGTTCCTTCAGCAACTTCAGGAGCTAGCTTCTCAAAAGCGCCATATCCTTCACGATAACTCACTTTCAGAAGCAGACAAACTTCGTCAGGTGAGTGCATTGCATTTGAACAAATGAAACTTACATACTACATTATTGTAAGTTAACTCCATTATCGATTTGTTTCAGATTCAAAATCTGGCCTTGCCACAAGGAAATCGTAATGACGCCGGTCCAGCAGTTCGATTGGAAGACTTGGGTCTCAACTTCCAGTATTCACCTTCATCACGAGTTTATGGGTACACAGCCATTGATTTGTGTTCAAGAGGAGAATTTGAAGATGTGACAATCGAAAACGTGGAGGATTACATCGAACTCTTGACTGAGCTTTGTCTCAATCGTGGGATCCATAAACAACTCATGGCTTTTAAGGAAGGATTTGACTTGGTATTCCCCCTTGAGAAACTCGGCGCTTTTAGCCCTGATGAGGTAAGTCCAGAAATAAATGTTGCTAATAATACGTAACAACGAGCATGTATTAATTTTCATGGACTTATGCATAGGTTCGATTGATGCTCTGTGGCGACCAAAGCCCATCATGGACGCGTGAAGATCTTCTGAACTACACGGAGCCCAAATTGGGTTACTCCAAGGAAAGGTAGGTTTGAAGGAATTGTGAGCAAGGTTTTTCCCAATTTGCTTGAGTCTAACTTCATTTAATTTTACTGTCAGTCCCGGATTTCAACGTTTCATCAATGTTATGGTGTCTTTGACAAGCGAAGAGCGAAAATCTTTCCTGCAATTTACAACCGGCTGTTCGTCACTTCCACCCGGTGGATTGGCCAATTTACACCCTAGGCTCACAATAGTACGAAAAGTGGACGCGGGTGAAGGAAGCTACCCATCTGTCAACACCTGTGTTCATTATCTGAAATTACCTGAATATCCAAGCGAGGAAATTCTCAAAGAGAGACTCATGGCGGCGACAAAAGAGAAGGGTTTCCATTTAAATTAATTTGATCGTCAAATTAACTCTTGTAAACCTGATTAAATGTAACTTAAGTAATTTCTATGTTTACTCTTGTGTTTTACGTAATACTATCCATTCTATTGTCATTTTAGAAGTGTGCGTTTCTTGAAGTTGAAAAGATTGAATCGAATAAAGAGGCAAATGCGGCTCTAGAACGATGTGGATTTAATTCGTTTATTAAATCATTTCATATTTGGTAATACATTTCAATCTACCCAAATCAGTTAATCAGTACATGTTTATTTACAATTAGTAACTGTCATCTGCACGATAAATTCCATCTAATCTCATCTGTTCCCCGCTTAAATGCGTGCTATCAATAGAATGTGATGTTATTATAAAAACCGGCCAGTTCTATTTAAAATAGTCCCGCATTAAATTTTGTTCTTTCTAAATCCTAGAATGCTAAAAATTTTACTTGCTAAGCCTGAATTAGGTAGAGATGTTCCCTGACGTCTCCGACCTCTTGCACCCATTACGGGGTTTGACTGCGAACCACCTCAACAACTCGAAATATGTTCGCCAACTCTTCGACCAAAGTCTCGTGACGGTAGCCAACTCGAATATCCGGTACATTTGTCCTTGAAATGTCGTTTCCAGCAACGCCGTCCTTAGTGTAGTTCGGACCAAGCCAGTACTGCTTCATCTACTCACAAAAAATTTAAGATGTTTAGTGAAAATTCGCCTTGACCTGATTATGAGAAAAATTGCATTAGTGAAAGCCAAAGCGTGAAATTATAAGTATGCTGAAGAAAACCACACTCAACATTGCCAGCAACTTAAAACTCGAAGTTCCTATTTCTCTACGTCAGCGGATTTTCAAAGTCTCTCTTTGATTCTCTTTTACCTTTACCTGGAAGGGAAAAGAAGACGGTGGTAATTAAAACTCGTCGCATGGAATCATAAGTATCCAGGTTGTGGAATGGGTTTCTCACCTTGTGAGGGAAGCCGCTCATGAGAACACTGTTCCTGCTCAACTCGCACATGTCACAAGCGCTTAATTTCCACACTTGAGCCGCAATACTATATTCCTCCATGAGAGGCTCTTTGGTGAAGTGAAATTGCAGCGGATCATCAGTTGAGAGGGATACCACAAGTCCACGTGCCAAATATTCTGGTAATGGATTCCGATTGTAGTTCAAAAACAGGGAATTGTTGCTCAACGGTGACATTGCAATTCCAATCTGAGATAAGTAATACAGGTATTGCAACACAGGAACCTGAAACGGCAAAAGGCGCAACAGTTAATACATTAATCAATTCTTGTAATCACGAAATATTTAGATCAGTCACCTTGCGAAGCAAAAGGCCGTGTGAGATATTTTCAGCTAAAAGATATGCAGAGACTAAATGCTGAACCGGACCAGCCTCACCACAATGTGGGCGCAGAACAAAAGTGTTCATGCCACGTTCCCTATTTCCAAAGAAGGATATTTCATCACAAGCTCAAAATTCTGCAATTCTGCTTCTGCATTGATTGGGCAAAAACTCACCGTCGGAAATGGTTCAGCTTGGCGATATTAGCGTACATGTAGTACAAATAGTATGAGTATGGAGGATTGTCTTTCTCAACCCAAACATCCGGAGTAGGAGCGTTGTGGTCGAACAGAGGATGCTCCGGCTTGCTCTCATCGTCGACTGAATCAAATCCCACAACCTGTCAATCAGACATACTAGAGCACACAGCGCGATTCCGCAATAAGTATTAAGTCACCACAAACTTACGTATTGCAGAAAGCGATGTAATTCGGGATGACTGTTTGGATCATTTGTCGCCTCAAACACTGGCAAAAATATATTTTGCAGAATCTCTTGAAAGTTGTTGATCAAATTCTTTGACTTGTAAATATCACTGGAATTTCGAAACAAATCAAGAAATTTACTGCCTAACAAGGTAACTTCAAAATCATTAGATACTGTTGTGAAATTGCTTACTAGAGTCGAGGAACTTGGATAAGCCAACGTACATTTGGTGAGTGAACGTTGTTGCTCTAAGAAAGAAAGTCATTATCATTAGTACATGCGCCTGAAGTCAAACGCTGTAAAGAGGTCCAAAAAGGACTTTCACTTACAATTGCCCATCTCGCCAGCTTGTCGAACTCATCTGCACTTCTACCATAAATCGAAAGACGAAGTTCAGCATTCTGGTATTTGCTTTCTTCGTAGTCGAACATTGCTTCTTTGATGAGATTTGCAAAGTAAAGACCGCCATTATAGTTGTCAGTTTTCAAAAATACTTCACGAAGTCTTGACTCGCCAATTGGATTGTATTTTGCATTGAATTTGTCAAACCGGTGAAAAGTATTGCGGTCCTGTAAATGGAGAAAGTCATGGTATTTTCTTTTCATGTTCAGGGCCTCATGCTGGCATTGATATTGACAAAGATTAAGTACTTACAGCATGAACGTCCAACATGTCTACAGTCAAATCATAAGCCGTCAGCTTCATTGACTGAAACACTTGCTTCAGAGTCATGGGTTTCCCGTCATCTCCAAGACACACAAATTCATCAGCATTCTTCTTCAGAGTACGTTTAATGAATCGCAGCAGGTGCTTTTGATTCATGCAAGAAGCTGCGTGAATATGTGTGTCAACCTAAGCATCAGAGTGACGCTAGTTAAGAAGTTCTACATCAAAATCTAGTCGCATCTTCAGCATTACCTTTCGGATATTGTAAAAGTCGCGATGGGCAACATCTTTTTGCGCTGTCAGCTCCTGCACTTCGTTCAGCAGAACGTGAAGCTGATATTTTGAGAACAGATAGCTTAATCTCTTGAAACAGAAGCTCTTCAACGGGCCATCCGCGATCATGTAGCATAGGATTTTCATATCACGAATGTACTCATGAAGGCCGGGACACGGATAGTCATTTGGTGTTGCACTTTGGATAGCTGCCTCATTCGCGTAGACTTGACAGACGCCCTTTTCGAATTTCAGGATGTAGCCCTGATTTGGCTGAAACTCAATATCCCACGGGTTCCCTTTCGGTGGCGGTGGGTGCACCGGGTGATCTGTAAAAGTCAGACATATTGCAATGCATTGTCGTATCATTTCGTCCGTGATTAATGCAGCGTGCAATGCAAGGGAGCTGTACAGGTGGAAAACGATATTCATGGATTCATTTCGCAAGAGTCCTTTCTTGGTTGAATGCCGACACATTTGTACACGAACGTGGATAAAACTAACTGCATTAATAAGGCAACATTAATCTGCAGTTATTAATTCTGGTGAGTATTTTCATTGTTAGCGTGATCGATTGCATGATTGTATTGAGTTGGAAAAGGAAAGACAAGAAACAGAATTTAGACCGAGACGCGTGGCAGTCATTTGTGGTCGTGAGTTTTGTGAGTGAAGAAATCAAATTAGTAGAGTAACGAAAAGGTTACTGGTTAGGGAAGTTAGGGTTAAACTTGGCTAATCCGTGTTACTTGGCTTTGACCAAACGGAAAGAAAGTGGTTACGAGTAGTAGGTGTTTTGTAGGCAAGATACCTTTCGGTTTCTTATTACAGCTAGTTGGACTAGACGGAATTTCAGAAGCCTCCGGTGGTTGTCCTTCACAATGAGAAGAATAAAAGTTCAGCGCAACGCGTAAGTTGAGACCGGTAATGCAAGGCACGCGAGACTAATTCACCAATTACGTTATACAATTGAAACACGAATGCTCGTGTCATGTTTGCGTGCTTAATTCATAACTGCCCAACGAAAATGGAATTAAAATGATAGTGATTATCGGTCGGGAATTGGCACATGGGAAAGAACTTTACCGGTATGAAATTCTGTGGTTGTTTCAATAGGAGAGACTGATTCCGGATATTCTGGGAACACAATGTCAGTTTCGGAAAGAGTTTCTATTGGTCCAGGATACTTATCAGTATCAGAGGTAGCCCGTGGGCGAGCAATGGACATTTCTAGCGAGGACAGTTTGGTGTGAAGATACTGATTGTTTCTGTCGTTAGGAAGGTTGGGACCAAACTCGTTATCTGGATTTTCGAACGGCTTAGGTTCAAAGATTGACGTAATTGGTTTTCTTTCTGAGGATTCTTGGACACTTTGATCTGCTTGTATTTTCGCCGCTCGCGCTTGGGTCTTTGAATTTGCTGGGAAACTTGAGAGAAGCAGTTTCTTACGCGTGACAAATACAGGAAACAGTTCTTTACAGCACAGCGCATGGAAAGAAACGTTATCGTCAAGACAGGAATTCATGCAAATTAGGAAAGGAATTTCTCAGGGGAACTTACCATGGATGCTTTTTTTGTCATCATGCTTGGTTGACTCTTTGACTTTCTCCTGCGCCACAGCTGCGACGTGATTCTGATCCAAAGAGCTGAGAAAGCTTGATGTGATGTTTGGAAAGCTTTGTCTAGATTTTGCCATATAGCTTTCGCGGAGTCGAAGCGAGTTGACGAGATATCTGGACGCGTCCAATAAATCGTCGTAAGGAACCTGAGGAAATTGAACCCATCATTGAAAATTGTGCGAAAAGGTCAAGTCGTTAATTAATTTGTGATAATTTGACTTACACCGGACACATCTTCTCCTGAGATTGAAACACGCTGAAAATGTGGGACAAAATCATGCTCGTCAAGCTTGGCGGCTGCGTCAGTCTCGTCAGGAATTGTCCCGATGGATGGCTCGTACAGTTGCGACCTTGCTTCAAGGTCTTTAACTCTGCAAGTACAACAAACGATTAAGACGTCTCGTCACGATATGCTTAGATCGTTACATGGACATATCAAGGCAACATGCAGCAAATGTCAATCTAGTGAATGACGTTAACTAATCGCGTCGAGTTCCTGTGAAAGTCAACTACGTCAAACTTTTAATAGAACAGGATACATGATACACAAGCCAAGCCAAGAATAAATAGACATCATGCAGCAAGACTCCAGAGAAGATGACCAATGCTCGCATCTTACTTGTGATCCATATTTTGTCTTTTGCAATTACAAGGCTTGTTAGTTATAGGCTTGCTATTAATTTGGCAAGACATGGAAAGAATCGGTAGAGTGAATTAGGCTAGATTACTTCCGACGGATGTTTGAGTATTACGGATCAAATCGGACGGGACGGGATCTTGGACTTGAACTTTAGGATACTGGACGTTGGACTGAAGGCTCAACAGGGAATAGGATTCATAATGTCTCATTTCATTTGGGATCAACGCGACATAAATGACTGAATAACTCGTAAATGCAATATCAGAAGTGACAAATTGCGTTACCTAGTACTGAGCTGTCGTTGTAGCGCTAATTTCGTTTCAATTTGTTCGATGGGAAATTGTGGCACTTCATAAGACGCTGAAATTTCATTGGTGATGAGACAGTTGCTCGTGTCTTGCGAGAGCAATGTACCAGCCATTTCCTCATACGTGTCATCCAAATGAGAATGACGAATTTTTGGAATTTTGAATGTAGTTGGGCTTCCATAAGTGGGACTCTCGCTTCCTGTTATAAAATGAGTGCACACGATTAGAAGTAGTTTGAATTTAGGCCAACAGATTCAAATTAATTATTTTCCGATAAAAAAAATCCCTTCGAATTCATTTGCATTTGATAGAAGTTATAAATTATGACACTTTGGACTCAGCAGAGCAGTCAAAAGTTGTGACATTGCTCAAGTATCTTGGTTTGCTCGTTCGTTGCAGTAAATTGTTCGACCCCATTCCGCAGATAAAACCCAGACGGACGAAGGAAAACATAAACAAAGCCATTAAAATGACGATAAATTCCATTCAATGTATGTAAACATGTCAATGACTTGCTCGTCGTACTCGAAACGAAATGAATCAATCTGTCAACTAATGCTAATTAAAATCATTACCCTTCCTCATGAGTGCTGGATGTCTCAATATCTCATTAATTGCACTGCTTTTTATTTTCAGACACAGGCCACTGCCTTTGCAGCCTTTCCCACAAGGCACTCTTGATGATGTCACTGCTTCAATCGGATCTGTCCCAATTCCTATGTCTGGACTAGACTCGTGAGATAAGGGCTCATTAGCGTTAGCATTATCGACTTTATCGAAAGTGCTGTTATTATTCCCAGCATTGCCACTGCCGGTCGAATCGATGCTAGAGCTGGTATTCCGTCTCTCTCGCAAATGTGAATTCTCAAGCCACTGTGCAATTAAGTCCTTTATCGACAAATCGATGTCATTGTCAACAATTTCGTCTTCAAGGCTGTAAGTTTGCCCAAGGGGGGGGGTGCAGTGGGACTGCCGGAGCTGAAGAGGAAGTCGAGCCTCCTGAATTGCTGTTGCCAGCACGACTTCGCAGGATGTGAATGTTCTTGGAACGCATGTTTTATGGTTTCCGAAGCCGAGACTTGAAATCACTGTACAAAACGTAACCTCAGTCACGTTACCGTTACACGCTATTGAACTCTTTCTTATCCAGTGTTTTTAACCTTTGGTTAGCTCAAGTTTCGAGATTTATCTGCAAACAGCACGCTTTTGGAGGAATTCCAAGTCCGAGTCTTGCGTTTATAACACGGCAAATGTTTATGTTAGGAACTGTGTAGAGTCTCGAGTGCATCGCCGTGGTGGTCAGTGCACTTGTATGAGCAATAAGTCTTGATTATGCTATTGCGGAAGGAGTAATTGCTGATAACCTATCGAGTGCACGGTTAGAGTAAGACTGATGTTCATGAACCCAAGCCTGCGTCTTTAAATAGACTCCGCTGCTTGTTCGATTTCTTGTAATGGGAACGGCGCAGCGACAGCGAGTGAAGAATAGAATCGTACAGCCAGATTTAAGACCTGTGGAAATGGAAAGTTACAAAAAATCCATTCTTATACGCATATGCAGCGAATTTGGTAAATAACAGAACCTTCTACATCCGAGACGTTTTTTGTACCTTAAACTTAAACCTGGCTTAATTCGGGCTTAAAGAAGGGTTGGTAAATATTTTTGAGCAACAGGATAAGATAAAGTTGACTCAAAACACCTTGGGATTAGAGTTTGATTAAGCAATTCCTTAATCTCGTGGGTCACCGCGGTGGTTGGCCAATGAAAATCAATATTTCAGACACACACCTCAAAGCATGTGATAAAATAACGCAATAAAAGTCGGAACTCGGAAAGCATAAGCATAAGAGGATTGAGAGAAGTATATATTATTGATCAATTCCTGAAAGGTATTGGTAATACCTGTAGCACGTACATCTACTTGAATCCCCGAGCCGCGAGGTCAAGCATGAAGCCACATGTTACAAAATCCTATGGACAATTAATGCACGGCAGTTGTACACGGCACGCGAATTCGCGAGTGCCATTTGATGCCCTTGAAGCACTTTGCGCTCCGGTTCAGAGTCTGAGCAACTGTCATTTAGCTCCTGGCGGGTTCACCGGAAACTTTCGCAACCTTGTATTGGCCAGGATTAAAAGTAATTACTTTAGAATTGAGGATTTATGAATCCATCCCTTTGCAGGTGCAGGAAAATTTACAGACGGGCTTTGTTATTTGACCCTGGTAAATGTACATAGAACTCGGGCGTCTGAGTCTGGACTGCGCAATATTTTCGCATTGGCAAAGAGTGAGCCGTGGCACATTACTCCCTTTCAAGTTGCGAGCAATGGAATTATGAAACTCTGAAACTCGGCTAGTACGTTTAGTATGCAGGTTCCAGGATGCATAAATATTTTATGACTCCAAAACGTGCGCCGCATTCCCTCCTTCGCCTTGACGGAAGGAAACACTGAATTAGACCTTATATGACCAGCCCCAATGACAAAAATCTTAAACGAGTACTAATAGAGGGCAACTCAAATCATATTAAGGTCAACTTGAAGTTACGTTGTCAGTAAATTAATGCTAGTTAAACTCAGTCAATCTAACCATTATTTTCCAGCTGTACATTGCTCGCGTCTTCAAATTCGGACTCGGATGACTTCTCACTGTCAAACGAATCTTTTTGTGATTGTGAGATTCGACTGCGGGACCTTATGATTAAATGTGGCAAGTTTGCAGCAGTTGGGGGTATGCCACGAGCACTCATTCTGGACACTTCAATTAATACAAGACCCAGTTACAATTACTCGGTAAACGTTCTAGTTTCTAGTTCACATTAAAGCAACGGTTGAACAATTAAGCACAATTACACCACTCAAGAAATGACGACTGCGTTTGATTTCCACAACCTTCTATTCAAGATTCATGTGGACAACTGCTAGCAACAATTTTCTTGCATCGGAATTACGAATGCATAAAAATAGCCTGGAAGATTAATAAGAACTGACGAACGTGCATTCATCCATTTCTATGCTTCTCTCTTATCCTTTTAGTTTTCGTGGTTGGCACCGACTGTGCCCCTGAGTCGTGCACTAGTCTAGCTAAATTTGGACGGACGTGGACTAGCTTTCCATGTTAGCACTGCCAACTTCTTATTTGTAAGCAACTGTGCTTGGTCCCGAGATAAGAAAAGTACAACTGTGTAAATACGCGTCTTCGTTTGTTATTTGTTTGCATGCACATGGCACATGTTCTAAGCCAATGCCGCGGTCGACATGCAAAGCGATCTGCGCAATGAATTTTTCCTCTCTTAAGAATTCGGAATTCCAGCTCATCTCCGTCATTGTAGTCTAGCCACAAGGAAAATCCACCGGTATGACTCATACAGAGGAATTTCCTCAACTTACTCTGTCGTCGTCGTGAAACAGGCTGCTAGCCTAATTTCTTCAATGATTTAAAGTTATTGAACATTGACACTTAACCTGTGATACTTTAATCAAGTGACAGATCAACGTCAGTACTTCCACCCCATCAGAACATTAATACCAGGTGCGAAAGATATGTGCCCTACGGTTGGTGATCATTCGTCCTGAATCACGATTGATCAATGCAGAGACAGGTTACATTATTCTGAATTGCCCATGACACGCTGTATGCTTGCTAAAATCTGCACTTGCTTTCGAAAGAGATGATACATGTCAAAAATAGCAATTTGGGGCCAACATGGAAAAGTACAAGCCCACAGTTCTTCAAGTGTATTGCAGAAATCTTTGGCCTCTGGTGCATTGCGTCATACTAGGTATAAATATTGGAGTTCAAAGTTTCTGAAAACACCTGCCTGAACTGGATAACTTGGCCAATTAAAGTTGTTTTTTTTGTTTGTACGCATCCTAAATCCGAATATCTGCTTATTGGCAATGGGCGTGAAGGGAATTGTTTGGACAGGAGGCTGAACCCTTCGGAAGGCTTCTGGTTCTTCTCAAGTGCAGGTGTTTCTTGTTTTTGCTATTCAGTCATGTCAGCTCAACTGCCTAACGTATTCTACACGAACATGGAATCAGATATATGCATGCCATGACTGAATTAAATCAAGTTCGGAGCATGGAATGACACAACATTGTAACGTAAAAGACAGGTAGAAATGACAATTCACGCTGCGCGCATTTCCTGCTATGGTTCAAGTTACAACGTTCATGGTTTCTGGAGAAACGTCCAG
Source organism: Mesaphorura yosii (assembly GCA_009869945.1). Taxonomy (NCBI): domain Eukaryota; kingdom Metazoa; phylum Arthropoda; class Collembola; order Poduromorpha; family Tullbergiidae; genus Mesaphorura; species Mesaphorura yosii. Next base: position 80,291 of record WIXG01000145.1, read on the forward strand.
GTGCTCTCGTACACTTATACACTAATGACCTGACTTGAGTGTGAAAGTTACACATTGACCCCACAATTCGACGAAAACACTTGAAACCGAAACAGTATTTGCTAATTGAAACTGATAGCCCACCGCAAAACTGTAGCACGTACTCGCGTGCGCACAAACACACGCAATCACAACCAACGTCAAATCTGATTCGTGTGCTAGAAAACTTTAATTATAGCTTAAGAATTGGTAAAAAGCTTATTACTCAAATCGGAGTTTGCCGTGGAGCCCTCGCCCTGTTCTGTGTGATCGCCCGATCCATCCCCGCCACTGGCGCTGGCCCGTGCTGCTCCGTTCAAATGGGCGAGCTCTGCAGTGATATCAACTTCGTCCTCGTTAATTGTTTCCATATTGTCGATCTTTGGCATTTTTGCTATTGCTAGTTGTTACTACGGCTTCTACCGTACTGATAGTTCACAATAAGGCACTGCCTACACTAATTACGAATCAGTACTAAAACCGACACTGTCAAATAGCTAAATGCTCACTAGCAAAAACGTTTCGTGAGTTCATTTCACAGGAGACGCAGTGTCATAAAACGAGTCGCCAATATTTTAAGGCGTAGAAAATTCAATCCTTTTGTTTACATACTGTAAAAGACGACTTGACACGCCAAAACAGAAACCTGAATCATGAACGAAACTTCTTTTTGCAAAAGTAATAAAAATCGTCTCCCCAACTTCGTCGAGTCAAAGCCGAGTGCGATGCCGAAGTCGTGAATCGGAATCGCAATATCGCAAATCATAGGCCGAAAGAACGTCAAAAGTCGCTACCACCACTACCGCGCGAGTATTTGCGGTTTGGCACTGCTGGACTGAGTGTTTTGACTTGCGGACTGCGGACGTGCCGAATCAAATTATAAAACTACACTGACTCGATTGTGCAGCTGTGTGCAAGATTTTATATTAGACATTTAATGATAAAGTACATGTATCACATCCACTCTGTCCGCATCCAGCTAGCTGTTGACGACGGGTGTGTGCGAGTCGAGCATGCCAAATGCCAACCAAGTGTAGGAGGATTTTCAAGTCAATGCGTTAAAGTTAAAGATTATGATTACGGACACGGCTGACACACGGGTGCATGGCATGGATGCGTTCCCAGCCGTTGCTGGTTTCCTTCCCTTTCATTACTGCACGGTCTTGATGTATGATGATATAAGCCGTTAAATAAATAATAGCAATGACGAGGATAACAACTGAACTTATTAAACGTCGAAATAATGAAATGAACCATCGCAGGAATCGTGAAATCAGCCGTAATGGAATCGTAGAACGGATAAATGACAAGAAAAACTGCCCAGGCCAGCCAAAATGATTAAATAGGAAAAAAGGTAAATAGTTAAGAGTAAAAATCTGCTGCTGAGATTCGTAAGAATTACGTCTGCTCGGGCCCGGTCACCTGGGATTAAGTTTAGGAATTACAGGAAGTTAATCCTTCTGCTGGTGCCGTTTACTGTGTACTTTGTACCAACGCCAATTCTAATTTGCGAAAACAGATGCGCTGCGCCATGCTATGCTTCAGTTCAGTTACAGTACTATATGGCATGGTCTCGATCGCGGCTCACGAGTCTAATACAAATTGTCAAGTCAAACACACCACATGTGTCATCTCTGTCAACAGAAGTTATGCCATGCCTGACACGCTATTCATTCACCACGCCATCAACCCATTAGCCAACCTAGCATCCATTTCCTCGGGATTAGCATACCAACAGGACCCTCAGCGCTCTGATGGCACTCAAGCTGCTTTAGACGACTGTCAAGTCAAGTCACATGCTTTGTTTGACAGGATTGAATCTTGAATTCGTTAGTGATGTGCCTGAGCTCTCTAAATTTGAATTATAAAATACACGCGCTATGCGATGAAGCAAAGCTGTTGCTGGAGAACATGTGAGACGGAAAATCAATAACCTCTGGGTTCATCGATTTTTCATTACAGCTCAAACAGAACTACACAAAATAACTACAATTGCTACGATTGATACAGCCTCTAACTTGGGTCTTAGATTTCTGCTTCTATTGCTAGTTGACTGGCTAGATTACCCACCCACAGATAAATACGAATATAAAATGCCTTAAATTTTGCCGTGACGTACCTCCTCGACGCAGTAGGACGGGTTCGTCCTCGAAGCTGTCTGGAATACTAGGCGCCACAAATACAGCAGCATCTCCATCGGAGTCTGAGCCTGACCCCGTGTTATTTCCTCCACGGACGCCGTGTAAACTCACGATTTCAGTCGTCGCCAGGATGCTGATTGTTTCGCGTGACTCTATTTTGCGGAATGAAGGGGTACTACTCATGCTATCAGCTGCGGGACTATTGCCATCAATTATTAAGTAAGTTAAATCGAATTTCCCTTCAGAAGTTGCCCTTATTTTACACACTTTCGTGATGGCAAATTGCGTGGTATGAAGTTACACGGATAATCTCAATCAAATCTAATACGCATAAATTCGAGAATACACTTTCTCCAGCGCAAAGTTAATGGACGCTAGTAAATTTTGTCGAAAAACTTTGCTCCAGCGCTTTACCGTTTACTGAACAGTTATCACTATGACTAATGATAATTAGTACGAGTCTTTAAACCAGTGAACTACAGACCATGAAAGTACGAATTATTGCGATTGTGAAAGTATGAATTCGGATCCTGGATTGACGACTCGAACGCGTCGAATCCGAAACTCTAAAGCATTCAATCTGCCTCGGCTTAAGCCAAGAGCCACTTCTTCCATTCCACACGAACTCGACAACGTAATCGTTGGTCTGCTGTTTTCTGCACATGGAAACTGGGTGGGAAAAATCCATAATGTACAAGTGCTGCTGCTCTTGGTGTTAGCATGAGTGTTGAATTTGCAGTGTTTTGGAACTTGCACTTGGATACTCCGCTGGAACACTACATTTATTACAGTCGTGGCTGTGCATTGCTGGTTCTGGCTGCCTGCGACGCGCACTTTGTCTGTCACCATTGCTTCACATCACGATAATCTCACATCAAGCATGCACATTTCAGATTAATCATAATCAAGGTCCTCTTCGTCGTTTCCTTATTCTTTACATGCACTCTTACGAAACTGCGAAGTGACTGCTGGAAGTTATTGATGCCCGTCCAGATACACTTGATGTGAGTTCTTATTAAATTGCAATGTCAGCGATATGTCTTCGTGCTGACTCGGAATAAACACAACGTCCTGGCACTGGCGAAAGATGCCAGGTTCCGGGCAAAGTGCATTGCATTTTTTAGTAGAATGTTTTAGCTCTGCTGGTACCCTAAATTCGTCATGGTTGGTTGTTCAGTTGTTGACAACCTTTCATCTTTCAAAATATGCGATAATATAGCATATAAGTTCATAGTACGTTGCAAAATTACAAGATGCAGAACAGAGCTCGAAAACAGTTGAAGCTCAGGCCAGGAAAACGCACCTGCTCCGAAAGTTTTGTCTTCAATTTTTATTTCGAAGGCAATGTGTGAAAATAGTGACGGTCTCAATTTGAAAAAATGCGCGTGCATCGCCGGTTCAAAGTCTAAGCCGGCAAAATTCTTGAATCTAACCAAAATGCGGCTTTCATAGAAGTAGCAGCGAGTCAGCCCAGCGTATGGTGCGGGTAAAGTTTCTTAAAATGTGTTCCAGAATTTCAGATAACTGTTTTACACTGTACATTTGGCCAGCAATGCCACGACCTTTCTGTGGCCGGACGACTCCAAGGGTACTTTTACCTTGACAATGAATCCAGCCAAATGTTGCTGCAATACCCTGGACGAACCTTTGGACCCTCCGCATCCGCTGTGAATTTATCCAGTAAGACGTGGCATCAGCTTTGCTAGTGTTAGAGGGCTTTGGTTTAGTAGTACCTCCTTTATTTCCAAATCTCAGTTGATACTTCAGCTTGGGTATTCCTGCAATGACTTTCTACATGAAATTTGCGTTCCTGCTAATCGAAGAAAACTCCCCTGAACCAGACCCATCTACTAACGTGAAGAACGAAATGCCTGACTTCGGTACAAGTCCCCACGAAACAGAAGAAATGGTTAGCAAGCTGGGCAAATTGCTCATGGTAAGAGACTGAGCTTTTAGCACTGCTCTTACGACACGACTTGCACTGGTTCTTCAATTTCCAGGCAAAAATCCGGGCACATAGTAGCTTTGAACCAGATTTGCTTACAACAGAGGAAATTCTCAAGCGGGACAGCAAACCACTGGCACCAATCATGTATCGCATTGCTACAGAAAAGTTCATAAACACGAGCAAGGCGAAATTTAAAATCATCGAGTGCCGTAACTCCACGAAACTTGTCGCTGATTGGAAGCCCCGCGTTCCGGACTTGCTCATGTCCTCGGGGCATCAGGTAAATTCACTTCTCAATTGGTCTACTCGCCAGATGACAGGGATATGGGAGTTCTAATTACAAAATCGATTGAAGAAATATAAAAGCTGGGAATCAATTCGTATTTTGTAATTTGATTAATGTTTTTGCACGTTGCTTGAACATGAGCAGGTCGTCGTGGTTGAGCTGAAAGAATTGTTTTCCACTTGCAACGATTTCGCTTATGCAATTTTGCGGAAGGTTAAGTATAATTGGTAAGCTAAAGAAATAAGTAAACATAATTCCTTACGTTTGACTCTGAATTCCACTGAATTCTTATAATTTCAGGAGAATTCGTCTGCCAATAAGCTTCTTTTACCCTGACGATGTTTGCTCTGTTCAAAGCACCTCCGACGGAAACCTTCTTCTTGTCACACCATCGTAAGAAATTCGTACATTCGTGCTGCAATGCAAACAGTTGTATTACAATTTAAATGTGTACGTACATATAATTACAGAATGCCCGACAGTGAAGTGAAGCTTCCTGATGGAATCAAGAAAACGCTCCAGTACAATATTTTGATGATGCTGAGAGCCAGTTGCGAGTCTGCGATGGAAAATCATCTCCTCATGCGTGACTTGGGAGTTGGAACGTTTGACATGACACTCGACGGAGTCGCATCCATTCGAGATGTTTACCGCAGTCTTCAGGAACGGGTGCGTGATGGAAAGGGTTTTTCTCTGGGCACGACTCCAATACACGACAGTGAACTTTACATGCTCTCACCTGCCGGAGATACAATCATGGCGGCCGAGGCTTTGCTGAGCGAATTCAAAAATGAAACAAAAACAACGGGGAATGGGAGTGGTGAACTTGTCCCTAATTACGAAGAAATTGCGAATGCTCAGGGAGACTCCTGTCAACGTGCACACCGAGACCTGGATGATTTGGACAAGTTGGCCGACTTTGTGTCTAAAGTTACCGAGTCAGGCTCAAATCTCCCGAGTCAAACTATCGATCCCGATATGCTGACTGAATCCAGAAATTAAAATGCAAAGATCGACATTGACCGCTACTTTTATCTTTCTACAGAAAAATATACCACGCAGAAGGGTTACCAATTATCTTAACTAAAGTACTAATTTCTACTAACGGATAGATAGATTTCGGAGTACTAGAATAAAATCAACGTAACTACTCTGCTACAATTAAATTCTTTCACTCGAAATCGACTATGATACTCTTCTTTTTGCTGCCTTAACTCAAATTGAAGAAATCATCCAAGTCCGAGTCGTTCGTTTCCTTGAGGTCGTTTTCAGTAACGAAGTTCGTGGTGTCCGACGTCATTCCAGGCATTTGGCTGGAGTACGGTGCATAAGGAGATTCCATATCACTGCCCGATTTCTGTGGGTTCTGCTTCTTCTCGCCTGATTTCGTTTTGGTGGCAGACTCTGATAATTCCGATTCCTCGGAGTCTTCATAGTTCAACTTTATGCGGATGCGACTGCTTCTGTTGTTGGCAGTGGTATTGCCCTTCTTCTCCTTCGCAGATTCGGGTTCTTTGTTGTCCTTGTCCTTTTCTTCGCCGTCGGAATCATTCCAGAAATCGTCCTTTAATTCCACTGCATTGTGCCGGCTCATTCCTCCGTCTCCATTTCCATTTCCAAGAAAGCTTTCATTCGCTTGAGATTTTCTGTGAAATACAAATTGACGATATTATGACTGGAATGCGGATGCATTCATTTGACTACGAATTTGCAAGAATTTGCGTCTCAAAGCTCAAACATAAAAAATCTACTGAATTTGAATTCTGAATTGAATACAAAACTTACGAAGAAAATTAAATCTACATTTACAGCACAAAGTTGTACCAATAATTTTAAATATACGTTCTTTACGTACGCGTCGAATGGTTGGTTTTCTGGATCCATTGAGAGCAAATTAAGCACGTTATTGGCATTCCCTTCAATAGGGAATTCATTTTCTTGGTCTGGATTCATTTCCTCATCCATTCTTCGGCCCAGGCCCTGGCCCAGTGCAGTGTCTTCTCCTTCAATCGTTCTTCGAGCATCGACATCAATGTCAGAACCAGTTGCGAGCAATTCCTTAGTGAATATTGTGTGTAACTCCGCTTCCTAGAACACACGTACAGGAACATTCTTACGGAGAAAACTCTCGAGAATTCGGAATACGTGCATTTCATTTTTGTCTGTAACCTTATTTTCCTCGTCGTCATCTGCTGCGGGTCTGTGCGCCTCCAGCCCCAGTCTCAAAACATTGTCAGCATCTAGAATTTCTTCATTGCGATCTTCATTAAAGACATCTTCGGTGTTACGTGTTCTGTTTATGACTTCCTGCATTTCCTCGAACTCGGCCTCGACTTCATCGCCGTTTTCATCCTCATCCTGCTGTTCTTCGTTTTCTGCAACTGCTTCGGTAATGTTTACCAGCTCCGACTCATCTCGAGCGAGGGACTCTGGTGTTTTAATATTCGAATCCATCATGATGCTTTCACCGGCAGCGCTTGTTTGCGTATTATCATCCTCATTATCATCTGCTTGATGGCCGGGCACCTGTCTTCGGATTCGCACGACTCCATCTGGATGAATGTCGGCTACTTCAGTGTCATTCACAGTCTGTGTCCCAGGTCCGTCGAGTATCTCCAGAGACGTTGCACCAGCAGCATCTGCTGCCCCACCAACATTGCTATGATCGTCTCCTAGTAGATTAACGTCTTTCTCCTTGCCCTTGGCGAGTAAATCGAAAGATGTTGTTGTGTTCGTGTGAGTCGACGGGAAAGTTGTATAACTGGAATCAGAACTCAAATTAACGACAGATGCAGCTGCCTTGTTGTTGGGATCCTTCGCTTTCACAACGGAGGAAGACACAATTTCACTTGTTTCATCATCGTCGCTAAGTGCTGGAGCTGGAGGATAGGAAGGATTTGCGTTTGATGTTGACTGATGCGATGCACGAGCAGGAAACACGTCCACATTATCTTCTGACTCTGTTGTACTTGACGAATCTACGAAATGATGAAGCTTGGTTGACTTTGCCTCCATGTCTTCCCCGTCCGTGCTTTTATTCCGCTTGTCAACCAATTTGTCTGCCATGTCGCGGTCTTGATTGTCTTTGATCTCGTTTTCTTTTGCGGGCAAAACATCTTCTACTTGGAGTACGTGCATCGGTTCAATGATCGCCCTGCTCGTGTTCGCCTTATTGAACTCATTGAACTGATCTCGCATTGCGAAAGTCTGCAAAAGATTAGTTGTTGTATCGCCATGATTGTCGTTTGTCCAATCATCGTTATTGTTGGTGTTGGTGTTGGGATTGATTCGATTGATATTGTTTTGGTACTCGCCCAAATTTACGTTATCATTTGCAACGTTGTCTCGAACGTCGTCTGTAAATGTTATTCTGCGTCTAATCGACGAATGTTTCGACTCAAGATCATCGTGCTTATTCGCTGGAGTTTTTGGCTTCTTATCGGAAGTCGATGCGGCCTTAACGGGTCCAGTGATGATGGTGTTCACTCCAGTCGTTCTTAATTCAGGTACATTTTGTCTGGAGTACTTCCTTGTACCTTCTACGTCGGCGTTGGAGTACGGTCCACTGATCCCGACGTGTTTATACAGCAATTGCATCGGACGATATTTCCTTATCAGTGCCTCGTGCTCCCTCTATCAAAACATTCCCAATGTTTGAGTTAGTTGAAAGTTTCTTAAAGTGGTTAATAAATAATGCAGTCGCAGTGCAATGCATGGTGAAAGTTTTCTACACTTACTCGTATAATGTCAAGCTTTCTTTGCCGTTCCAGTCCAACAGACGTGAAATTCCTTTCAATTTCCTGGATTTTAGCCAGAATCATTTGATTTCTCATTTTGCGTGCTTGCTCTTGCGCGTCTGTCCTGCTGGTGCTTGTGCTCGTGGCGTAAAACAAATCACTCGCCGTATTTCCAATGCGATTTCGATCGGAATAAAGTGATACTGAAGGTCCGCCATGTCCGTTCGTTGTGGTTGTTACTGCTGTTGCCGCTGTGGCTGGTCGAATAGATCTCAGCTTTTCTAATTCCAGTTCAAGGTTGAAACTATCGTCAGGATCGTCGTTTATGAAGCTGTGGCCGTGACTTTGGCTTAGACTTTGAATTTGTGCCATATTTCAATATTTGATTTCGATGCGAATTTGATAAAATGATTATTTATTCACATGCATGACTTGCGAACTTCTCAAATCTCAAGGAAAGCCAATTCTAAGGCGAGCTGAGATGCCTTGAACCATGGGAGTCCTTGAAAATGAGTAAATCTGTGTTTAGATACAATACAAATTGATTACGCTTATGAGTTAGAAACTGCCCTTTGTTTTGCATATCCAGCCCCAGAGGTGGTACATGAACCTGGCGATCATGAAGCGGAATTGCTCGGATTACCGTGCAGGCGCCAAGCATTTGGGACCGGATAGAAATTTAGCGAATACGTGATCTGGGAGCAAATTGCGTGCAAGCAATTCTGTACCAAAATGTGCGCCTTACCTCAGTATACTGCAAAGTTCATGTTTCGTGTGCATAATTTATGGCCATTTCTTGCCCTGAATTTGAATTTCGCCGAACGTAGATCCCTGAATATTAATATCAATCCGAAATCCTCGCGTCAATTTAAGTCCAAATTTCAAACCCGAAACTGCGAAGCTCTGCCTCGGCTCCGAATCCACGTCTTTAGTCTTTGCCAAGGCAAGGCCGGTTAGTTCATAAAAGTGCTAAAGCTTGGGATTTTCGAAGGATATCGGAATTGCTACGCGAAGGAATTCCGGCCTGGTTGCAGGTTTCTCAGTTTCTAAATATTTCTATGCATGACCATTTCTTGTATCGTGGCCCGGCTGGACAAAAAAAATAAAGGCCGTATTAGATATACGACGTGCGTCAGCTTTCATGTTTTATGAAGCAATGTGTCATACAACAACACGACGTGCGATGCGAGGTAATGGAACTTCGAAGGAATATTTCGCCTTGAAAAATGAAGACACCAGAATACTTCCCACCGCCAACAACTGGGCAAGACAACGTTAATGTTTCTCGAATGACACGAGATTTCTCGTCTTCTTTTCCCGTTTCTCGAGTCGACTTTCTATGTGGTGGATTTAGGAAACTTTAGCCTGTCCGTCTGAATGCGAATTTTATTTACTCATCCGTCTCGCCTTATTCCGAGAATGCAGAGGAAGGAAGAATAGGATACGAGTAATCCATTCCGAACATCTATTTTGCATGACAAGCCATTTTTCGTGCGAATATTAAAAGATCCGCGACGAATGGAGAGGAAAAGTTAAATCGTTAAGTCTGCATTGGCTTACGCATGCTTTTGTTTTTGGGATTTTTGGCACTGGCACGGCCTGCCAGCTGCTTCGGCTTTGCTTCTGGCACTTGGTTTAAATTAGAATGCGGCACTGCACTACAATTTGCTATACTTGGAGTTTCTCACGGTCACTGGCAATATTTTTAGAAAATGAGCCGTCATAAATACCGATTAGGTGATGCTGGCGTAAGACGCGACATTTATTTTCGGATTCGGTGTGCTAAGGCCTTGATATTTAAATGAATGGTCGACTTCAACTTGACATTGGACCCTGATACTGATAGCGCGGGGCCAATTGCCAAATGCCGCGCCATAAATCGAGCTGCACTGTTAACTTATGGCTCACCGCTTGCGAATGGTGGCTTGCAACTTGAAATCCTCAATTGCTTCTGTACTCGCTGCTGAATATTACTCGAGCCACCGATGCCAGCTGAAGAATAGGTCCAGTGAACAAATCTGAGCAGTGACCAGTTCAAATCACAACCGACGACGTCTGAATTCGGACTGGATTCTTCGTTGTTGTGTCACTGTGTCAATCCGACCGTGAATCGTACTTCGTTCTTGGTACGGAGAGAATCACATGTTCCCATGTTTATGGATTCCTATGTTTTTAATTCGAGGCGGAGTTGGCATGGAGACTGGTACCAAATATCATTACGAGAAATTCAGTTGCTTTCCCCTGAATTGAATGCTAGCTATTATTGGCATTCTTGGCATACACGGAATGGGATGGGAAGGGATGCACGTGTTTCGAACTTAATTCGTACAAATTGCTCACTTTGTCAATACCGCACCCCAGCTAAGCAGCACCTTAAAAATGAGAGTAAGGCAAACACGAACTCTTTATTCTTTCAGGCCGTACAGCCAATTGTAACTTATGCAGAGACAAAGCAGGCGTGACCAAGAACATTTAGCATGTGACTGAACTGAACCTTGATCCTCAGGTCCTAACCATCTTTATCTTTATTTCGCGTACTTTCAAACTCTCACAAATGTCGTGAACTACAATTCATGCGTTCTTTGAGAAATTATACCCGACAAGGCTGGAGATTCAAATGCCAGAGGTCTCAATTTTCTATGCCCTCAAGCTCCCGAAAAACATATGAAGCAAGTTACAGAATTTTAGATAATTGAAAACTTAGAATCACACAACGAAATTTCGCACCAAATTATGCCGATTATAATGGCTGTCTTCTGCGTGGCTCCATGCATGGCTTCAGGCATGTGGCAATGTGACTTGAATCTTTATGCACGTTTGTACATTTAATTATGTATTCAGTTTACCTGGTTGACAACCAAAAATTTCGCATACAGACGCAATAGGCTTCAGGTTATCAATATTAATAGGAGCGTCAACATTTCGGAAGCTGGAGTACATTTGCGATTTGCATTTGTATTTTCTTCGTGTCAACATGTCATCCTAATGCATTTGTTCGTTGTTGTGTTTTGGTTCAAGAGCAAGAGCAAAGTGACAGTGACATTCCGACGTTGAGCTCACCGTTCACGTTCGAGAGAAAAACCATAACATAACATAACATAGAATTACAATCACAATTGAATATCGTAATGGCATAATAGCAAAGGACCTTGCAAAAATACAGTGAAACAACACTTGCGTGGCATGTACTCTACGCGTAGTCGGCGTAGTGGTGTTGTCTTGCCTTGTAGAACCAGCTCTTGGGCTCTTGTTGGTACCTCATGTATTTACGCGCACGTAATGTTTGTCTGATTTAGTTGAGAATTGAGTTTCATGGAGTGTGGTTCTGTCTCAATTTCTGTCTACATCTGTACACTGTAGATTGGGTACCGCAACACCTCAAACACTGTTGAATCAAGTTGTACAGTTTTACAATTCTTGCAATTGCAGAGTTGTTTAGCACACGGTTACGGTTAATCAGTGTTCTGAAGTGTCGCGCATCGGACAGGCTCAGGCAGTAACGAAGCACCAAGACCGACGAAGTGCGAAGGATCCAATAATCACCAGTCGCCTTGGCCGTCACCGAGCTCGGCTACCGGATGCCTGGTAAGTTCTCACAATTAATCCTCATGTGCGTGCGGTGTAGGAGCTTTAGAGGTTATGATGAAGGTTAGATTTGTAATCCTACCTGAGCCCTAACATTGTTTCAATATAAACTCTACCGCTAAGACATCAGCAGGCAGGCCATCGATTACGATTGTTCATGAATCTGTGAGTGTATCATTTTACATTGCCACTGTTATTATTTAGATTCAGATGCTTTCGGTTTGTACTGTGAGTGCTATTCTAAAAGCTATAACATGGCACGCGGAACGATTCACAGAACAGCAACAGGCAATACGAGTGATCAGTGCCAATTGTGAGATTGCGATGCGATTGCAATCACAGACCATCTCTGTCTGTACAAACTAAACGGAAAATGAATATATGAGATGAGAGTAGTCAGCGTCAATCGGGGCAAATGATGACCTTCACAACACTTTTTTGCCTCTGCAGGAGCAGTTTAGAGTTAAATGGTTATAATTTGCTATTTGAACTCTACTATTAATTACACTCGGCTGTATGCAGATGTCACGCAGCGAGAAACACCTCTTGAGTTAAAATGTGTGGAAATGCCAATACAGCGTAAACGGCTTCTGATAAGATTTTAAAAGCGAGTGATCATAGGAATTCAATTCATCTAATCCATATAAGCCCAAGCAAATTAGAGCCATGTACTTTGTTGTGGTGCGCGGTTTGTAGGGATAATCTTTTCGACGATCCTTCGAAGCAGTGAACTCTTGCGTGTGTTGCACAAGATAGACATTTGGTTTGGCTTGATCCTCCTTCCAGGAATCGGGCACGGGGCTTATGACTTGACACGCTATTAATGGCCATTAAAGTCGTCATCGCTGTTAGTTTGGGATGTCGTCCATCGGATTTGCTTTCATCAGAATCAAAGTACTGACCTCCCTTCCAAATTAATCTTTTGACAGACGTTTCACCTTGAAGATTATTATTGCAAAACCACTGCAGCTCAAATCGCGAGCGTACAATCTCTTGGCTTTGGTCTGGCTCTTGGGTTGTTTTCAATAGATCTCTTAATTAATTGTCTCTTCCATTATCGTGCATGCACATATGTGACAGCGATGGCCAAAAAGGTGGACTCTACACTCTTATTTTTTCAATGCAATGTCATTTGTCACGTTTTCAGCAACAAAAGGCATCAATACCGTAGTTCAGCGCTAGCACCATGTTTGAGCTATGAGGCAGACAGTAAATCTGTGCAAATAATAATTGACGCACAGAATCAACATGGACTCGAGGATTGAAGGTCAATCTCAACCCAACTGAGTGTGGCTGCTGGCTCTCATAAGTACAAAAATATGAAACATGAATCTGGCAACTTGTGTAACAGACGCCCTGCACAGTTTCAGGCGAGCATTTGAAAGCTTTGATGAGTTGTCAGAAGGATTCTGATTCAAATTCAAGTCGAATGTCGAAATCCTTTTCAAATTTTGGTGGTACATAGCTTTGGTGACTGAGTGACTGATTCCACTCAATGCATGAATAGAGAATTGATGAATATGCAGCAAATTATCTTGTCCTCATTTTTAATGTTGGATATTTGTTGGCTAAGACTGCAGTGAGTTGGGTTGAACGGCTTAAATGTTGCAAATTGCGTGATGAGCATCATAGCACACGAGTACATATGTTCTTCACCTCATTAGCTCCAAATAATACATCCTAGGAGTACTTTGACACATTTCAAAGTCTCATAATCCTACTTCTGCAAATATCTGAAACGGCGGCGGCCATCATGACGATGAGTAAGTTAATCCTTTAGATCTATAAGAAATTCTGCAGGCTCCAAGTCGCAGCAGTTGGGGTCTCAGCTCCAAATTTTCCAGACTTAGCAACAGTTAATAATATCTTAAGCCATTCCTTGATGAAGAATCGTGAGATCATGACCGATGAGCGATTAGAGTAAATCAAAATAGACAAATGAAGTTGCACTACCATTTGCCAGGCCATCACTGTTGAGTCAATATGACGTAATCTTATCATCATCGCATTTCTGTATAGCATTGATCTTATTCTATGCTCTGGTTCACCACGAAGACGAAAGCTTGTAAACTAGTTCCTCTTCATAAAAAGCAGTCTGCAAACTTTGGACACCTAAACCGGTCGTGGTGCAGATTTGCAGATGCTTCTGGAGATAAGGAAGTATTAATTGGATCCATTAATGACGGTAGATAAATTATAAAGATCAAGAACGCCAGAACAAGAGTGCAAAACGGAAGTAAGTTTCCTCAATGCCCGTTCAATGTCTTGCCGTTAATAATTGATCGTTTTTACCTTGGATTAATTGCAAGTTGTTATTTGTATATGTAGCTTTGTGCTTCAGTTCCTTTGTATGATGGGGTCACCATCACGTATAACAAATATTTTATTCGTTTCAAGGCTAAAGCGCCAAAAGACCAAAACTTGCATTCGCTTCGCATTGTCCACGTATGCTTCATAATTTATATATAAGCATGGCATGACAGTTGGAGTTGAACACGGGCGAGAATTTTAAACGCAGACCACGGCAGGCAGGCCAAAGTAAAGATGTAAAGATGAAGCAATTGAAGTTTTGCATTTTGGACTTGAGTGCACAAAAACTTTTACATGCTATTCACTTGATTACGTATTTATGGCGAGAAAATTGACGTTTTATGAAGAATGGCGGCCTTGGACAGTTTATAAATGCCAGGATGAGGAAATTAGCCATTGAATTTGAATTCCTTGCAAGGCAGACAAGGTAAATATTAGATTTAATGGAACTGTACAAATTCAACTGAAACTACCCAAACCATTCGGCAAGAAAATTCGATATTATGAAATTTTAAGTGCACTCATTCACCTGTGTTATTACAATGAACAGTAGAAGCGGAGTGCTTTTGTGAGAAAATGATCGAAATTGGGTTCAAGTTAACGCACCACTGCACTAAATTGGTTTCGGTGGGGTTTCGGGCCGGCTATGGAGCATTGACTCAGAGAGCCAAAACTCATTTGCGAATTCACAGGCAAATTTATTGCAAGCATATTTAATGAGAAATGCTAATTATCAGTTCTCCGTAATGTTTACGTTACTTGACTTCGTGTATGGCCATTGGCATTGCTGTAACTATTTGCCAGTTCTCATTTCTGTGTTATTATTCCAAATTTGCATGCAAATGCAAACAGAAACTGATAAATGAGTCGAATTCACGGTGCAGATGAAACAAAGTCAGAGTCAGACAAGGGAAATAGTCGTAATAGCCAAAGCTGTTCAAACTCAAACTTGCCTGTTCTCTGTACACGGCATGTATTGGTACAATTTTAAAGGTTGAAATTGGTCATTAAACATGTAAATGGACGATGTACTTCTGCCTTTGCCTTTTACTTGACATGAACGCCCGGTGTTGTGCAGAAGCTGTCCATTGCCTTCCGGCGAAGTTGTTATTTAACTTACCATCCCAATTTAGCCACCTTCGCTGACCGTTTCGTTTCGCTATCGAACGGTTCGTTCCGTTGCTTCTTATGTATTGCAAGGGTGTTGCCATTATGGCATGGTGTGAAGTAATTTGAAATTTACTAATAGGTTTGCTTGTTTGTAGTGGAATCCTTCTAATTACAATTGACTGCTGTGTTGTTGTTTACACGTTGATCCTGATCCTGTGGTATTTTACAGCGGGAATTTAAATACGCTCTTAAATAGACCGTTTAGAAGCTAAGGAATGTGAGAAATGATCTCATCGTTCATCTAATCATTTGTGGTATGTGAAAAATCGAGTTGACTTCGGAAGACGTGCGGCGAGAGAGCCGGTAACCCAAAAGTCCAAAGCAGTAATTTCAATTTGGATGCGGGTCATAATTGCAATGCTCAAGTGACTGAAATTGAGTAGTTTCAGGCTGTTCCACTGTTCATGGTTAGTTAAGCATGAATAATAATTCACTAAGTTTCAGTTGCTGCACCCGAGACTCAGACTAGCTCTTGACTATTGCGAATTTCGACTTGCAAGTTACGAATGATCTCATCATGCACCTGCCGGGCCAGGCGTGCCCGGTCCGTGCCTGCCTTCTGGCCTTCTATTCCTGCCTGGCAATTATTTTCATGCCCAGCCACTGCACAATACTCAAGTGCGCCGTGCTCAGTCTCTCGACTGTTGGCTAGTAATTTTAATTCAAGAATTTCTGCCTTCTATATTCTGCATTTTGGTTTGCCTTTTCTTCAACTCGTTAACAACTCACTATTATTATTGTTGAGGGGGAGGCAGTTTCTGTTTCTCTGATTTCGATTGTTGAATGAGAAAAATTCCTGACTTGATTCTTCGGTACGAGTTTTATTGCAGGCAGGCCGAACAAAAACAAGCCAACGGTAAATTCCAGTTTTGTTCAGTTTCGGTTCTTCTGCAGTTAGCCGAAAATGCAAAGAATTTACCTGTACGCGTACTCACGCTCACGTACGCTCACCTCGATGCTACTTTCAGGAATGTAAATAAGTCGAACCCATTTTTTTGCAAAATAATTTAAGATGATTAGCAAAGATTTACGCCTCATCGTGACGTTGCAGCTGCGGATACTACGGGCGACTTTTAATCAAATTAGAGTTTATTAGCGTAAGGAACGGGAAGTACACGGACAGTCTATATGAAGATGTGCTCAAAGTCGTAGTCAAAAACTGCATTCTTCATTTCGTTTACTTTCATCTTGTCAATCCTGTTGCTGCTGCTTTTGCTCTTTTGTTGTTCTTTACTTTTGCTTTTGTACTCGCACTAGCCAGGTCAGCAAAGCTGCAGCGAGCCGGGCAGGTCCAACGTCCAAATCTACTACTTATGTGTCTCACTCATGTATGTCGAGTGTCGTGTATTTTAATAATGCTCGTATAATATTTTAATATTAAACTTGCAGCCGACCCGAACTCTTGTCTTGTGTTTTGTTGGTGTACCACGTTACAGACGCTACCATATGATGAGAGCCGAGTACATTGACCTTCGTGTGCATACTCCACGGTTCGTACTTGTACTTGATGCAGTTTCAAGTCTAAGTAACTTTTCCGCACTGGCACAGCATCAACGTTAGCACAGGGAACAGCAGCATCTTTCTTCAGTGGAGCCCAACACTGCGCCAAGTGCCAGTGCCATGGCATAATGAATACGAATCCCGTTGTCGAATATGGTTGTCGCAGAGTGCCTGTAGGCTTAAAAGCTTTATAATGTTCTTCACAAGTCTCGTCTCAAAATCTTAATCACATTGTTGAACCATTTTTTGCTGCTGCCCATCGCCATCATAGCATGCTGTACGACGGGATTTTTTGCATTTAGCAGTAAATTGTTGAGCCTCGGTTTTATTTGCGACTGGATCGTGAATTATATCATCGCGGCGACAGGTTTTAAAGGGAATTCCAGTTCTTAATGGATTCGACAATGACAATGTCTTCACTTTACGCCTGTTCCTGTCTGTTGTTAATGTATGCCTTTTGATCCAGCAGATTTTCCTTGATAAATCAGGCAGGCCTTCGTTCTGGCAGCGAATTTTTTGCGACTCGCATACGTAATGTGATACCAGACTTGGCCAGGCTTGTGCTGAGTATTGGGTGTAAATGCGATGGGAATAGTAACCTTAACCTTGTTCTTTGATCTACTCTATAGCATGACATCAGATACAAGAGATATGCAGTGTCTGTGCCTGGGTCTCGCTGACACTGTAAAATAATTGCACACACACGAAGACGTACTCCATACAAAGGAAATATGATCTTTCCTTTTGTGTGCTTGAATTTGTGGTCAGTGCTCATTGTTTACCGCTGCGCCGGGGCGCCTGCCTGCCATCACTTCACTTTCACCGCTATTGTCAAATTTGACTGACATCCTTTGAGCTGCTTGCGCCGAGGAAATGTGCAAAAATTATTGCGGCTCTAGCAGCTCTATTTTTAGCGAGCCATTGTCGGCACAGAGTGCCGCGCACGGGAGGGATCGGTTCAGTTCGTGTAGTGGAGTTTCATGCACGGCACGATAAGATTGGATACGGGCCGTGTCAATGTCAGAAACATCAAAGAGCTTATTCTCCGAATTATGTTTACCTTTGGCGGTAATGATCCATGAAATATCTGCAGTTCATTGTACGAAAGTTCGCTTGCCACGACCACGAGTTAGGTTATCACTCCGCTGCGGAGCGGAGACGAAAATGGTTGTGGCGAAAAGTTCTGACTATTCATGCCGTATGTCATGTCATGAGTAATGAGTTTGATTGACAGATAACATAAATGATGAAAATGAGAAGCTTCTTCTTTACAACGAAGCATCGCAAATTCTGCACTGCACTGCAGTGCATGCCTGACTTTGGCCGCTCTGAACTGTGTAAACCACATGGGAGAAATTATGAGCAACTTTCTCCACATTCTTTGCATGCGCTGCACTTATATGCTTTTAAAGCCACGCAAACGGAACACGTGCGCGTGCCTTTGTGAGTAGAAATCGCCTTCCTAAATCGGTCGCGTTAACAGATGGAATCAAATTAGGCCGTGAAAGTTGTGAATTTACAGTTCTGGATTGTGAAAGGTCAAAGTTCGTTCTTGTGTATTATAACAGCTTTTGAGCTTTCTCGTTTCCTATTCAAGTTGCGCTCGCACAGTAAATCAAGCTCCTTTCCTTTGCTGCCCACAACCAGAAAGGACTATTGAATAAGAAGGGAATCGGCGCCTTATCGCTATTCTAAGTCCAAGATCAGCATCAGGAAGGAATTGGACATGTCGGTGGTTAAATAAACCAGCCTAAACTCTTCGTCTCTCGTCTTCTCTTCGAAGGCCGTCTTTCATCTCTACGTAGTAGGTGGTAGAGCAAAAGAACAGAGCAGTGTAACACCAGAAATAGAAGAGAACCGAATCGGTTTTTACTTCAGCAAGAGAAAGGAGAAGCAGTAAAAGAGCGATCCAGAAATCTCATGATCATTGTGATTATGCGATGGCATATTGGATTCCCTTTCCGCTTTGGCCTAGAATAGATGCCTTGACTGACGATCTGCACTGACTTCATCGGTTCTAATTCTGCTGCAGCGCGTGTGAAGTTTTATTGGGAGGTTGATTGCATTGCAATGCGATTGAAAAAACGCGAGCATAAATTTTATTGAACTCGTCGCTTGTCCCATTGTTAACTTGTCAGCGAGCGGACCTGAATGACGACGGTAGAGACGGGAATCCTTTTCAAGTGCTGAATCCTTTCCGTGAATTGTGATTGGCGAAAATAAATTAGCATTTTATTATCAAGTCCGGTGACAGAGATCACTTTTGTGCTCTAATTCACTCCAAGACTCACATCTCGCATTACACTGCTGCCAACGTGAACTGTGTGAACTGCCTGGCTGGCCTCTTTTATCCAGTTTGTCGTAGTATGACTCGGATGCGATAAATAAACATGAGAAAATTGTTTGACCTTTTGTCGTCGCGTACTTTTGTGAGTGCGATGCCGAGACCTGCAAAAATTTGCTTTTAATCTAGTCCGAGATCTTCAAACACAATTTAAATTACTTTTTATTTTCTCGGTCCTTCAGTGACTTGAAATTCGATTCAAAGATTTGCCCAGATTGTGATTATGCCCTCAGTCAGCTTCCTCAATTCAAGAAAACATAATTGCGTTGAATAAGAAAAACGTTTTTTAAGTTTACTTGGTTTAATTGAATTTCTAAATTTGGTTAAGAATAGTTTGAACAGGCTTATCTTACACAATTGAAGAGTCTGCGGAAGAATAATATTCATTACAAACTAAATCTTGAAATTATCCAGGAGCATAATACAATTTACTTTAAAATGTTTTTTCATTTCCTATTATTGCAGAATCTCCATTACATCCCCATTACCCAAGCTCATTCCATCCCATCACTATTGCTGGAGGTGGTTTCATTTGAAATGTAAATTTTATTTGATTCACCTGAAGCTCAGAAGAGAAGTTGGGAAACAAATCCAAAACACCGCATCGTTCAGAAACCACACGACAGCGAGACTTCAAGTAAACTTCTTTTCGCATTCGCATTCTGCGTATGAGCTGGAGGTGGAAGCAAGTATCCTGAAATCTCCATATTTACCACAACCGCACTGCACACCCGACACCCACCGGCAGCATTAACGTTAATGTTCAAGGCGGTGTGCGCGTGATTAAATTACAAAATATTCCAGTTAAGCTGACGGAGGTTTTACTTCCTAGAACACAGAACAATAGTATCACCGCTGCAAATCTATCTGGCGACTTTATCTCTTGCAAGCCAAGATATAAAAATAAATCTTTACAACCGCAGCGCACCAGCAGAATCCGCCCAAGCCATTGCCATTCTTTTGGGGCTTACACATCACGTCACTGGCGCCTGGTGTGTTTATTTATGTTATCGGGACTGTGCAAAACAATAAAAATTTGAAACTCAAATTGAAGAATTGATTTCTGTAACACCATCGCGAGGCTCGGCACTTGGAATCGGATTTGGTATTGGTACAAGTCGAAGAAACACATAAACACAAATTCAAGAACATCAAATCTTGCCCTCCTGGCACAGTGCACGTACAACAGAACTTACGAGATTTATGCAGACAATTTACATACGACGACGACATTTGGGTCCCGTTACCACCAATAAGCCTCGTGACGACAGAGAACGCCTTGAAATAAACCTAAATTCTTGAGATCGTCGTCAATTCGCTGCTGGAAGTCCACCTTTTGCATTACGGTTACAAGTTGGCGGAAGCAAGCAGAACACGGAACTCTAAAATCATCGAAACCGGACGTGGACACAACCACGGAGCCAGCTAGCTACAGCTACACAGCATTACATAATAATACTGCACTTATATTAATGCGTTACATCACATCTTGTGCACTTGTGACAGTGACAAATGATATCGGTACAAGTACAAGTTTGCAGTTTCAGTGTCGTGTAGTACTGCTATAAATACAAATGTGTGTTTGCGAAAATGCTTACCAAAACTAAGAAGAAAGTCGTGTAAACTTTTTTACTGTTATTTTACCGCACGTGCGGAACATTGAACTGAATACTCTACCGATACGAACTACCCTAGACTTCAAGAAGTCAACTTCAAGTGACACGAACTCACGAACTCACGAACATCGACGATTTAAAAGTAAGTAGAGAGTGTTGTGCCGTGCGTCTTAAGATTTGAATACCTTCGTTTTATACTCGCTCTTGACTATGACTCATGATCACGGTTTTTAATTTTCCGTCCGTACAGGCACAGCATCGAAATGGACGTCTCCAATGGTGAAGTCACATTCCTTTTTCAGCTAGGCCTTGTACGGGATTCGGTGACGGTGGACGCGTCGAGCCTCACGCTGAAGACTCTTAAGGACCTGGCCTGTGAATTTATCACGAAGAAAGTAAGTGGCAAACTATTTTTTTACGCCGCCCATGTTTGTTTATTTACATTTTCGATTAAGAACTTAAAGCTGCTGAAGCTGAAGTTGCAATGAATGACAAGTAGAGTAGAGGTTTTGCATGACGTTGGCATATAATATTTGGAAGTTTCATGTTGTGTACAAGAAGTTTTTGCCTCTATCTGGAAATTGTCAACATATTTATTGTAGATTTTTTCAACACCACATCAGCCTTACATTTATTTGACAGTTTCGTTGACAGTTGAACATGACAGACTTGCCTGAGGAGGCATTGACATCAGGCTGGTTGTCCAAGAGCCGAAGAGTCTACGTATTCGTGCACTAAATTCTGAAGCAAAAAATTTATTCCAGCACAACTATATCAGAACGATTGGATTCATGCAGTTCAAACGCAATCAAGCTTGAGACGGATTAGATTGCATTGTCGTTTTTGCAGTGACGCAAGCACAAGTTGAGATGACAGAGATGCGGTTTGAGAACGGCGACGACAGTTAGGCGTCACTCATAACATCAAGTGCTGAATGTATCCGTTTCGCTGTTTCGAATGGTGCGAACCACAGCGGCCGTTTAGCGATCATTATTTTAATTTATTCATGTCTGTGTACGTAAATCTTGGAACGCAATAATTAATCGGGAGTAAGCACAATACTGGTGATGGTGACTTGCATACGTGAAGCTGAATCCTGAACGCTGAAGCAGGATATAAATAAATCAGGCACAATCGCTCTGTGGCGGCGCAAGCAAATGTTTGTTCGCGAAACTCATTGCGTAAATCTGCTCAGAATAAATATTAAACACCGGCTGCATTGTATTGTTTTGCATGTTTATTGAGAAATACGATTCCTGCCTCCTGGCACGTTAATTTCCCATGAAATCATTCTATTTTTATCTCTGCCGTAACTTGATGCAATCATTATATCCATTATATAGTAAAACCTAACTGACTTTCATTGGCCTTCAATTCAAAGTCGAGATTTGAAAATAGAAGCTCCATCGTTGTCATGCTATTGTTTACATCTGCTCTTAAAAATAACGATTATGGTCAAAAATAGCGTATATATACTCGTCGCTTAACGAGTAGGAATTCAGAGGGAATTTTGTTTGGTACAAAAATGCCTTAATAAGGCTATTGAGGATGACATCAGTGGTTTGGTTTGATTACACTTCTTATTCTCATCATTATGTCACCCCATGCAGAAAATTTGCACATTGACTGGAGCGAGTGCCCTCACGCTCACAACCAAGACCAAGATAATAGCAGGTCGTCGGCCAGGTTATGAGCCATAAACCTTCGGCTTTGACATTTGAAAGCCAATGCCAACGAATGGCCCGCGAGAGAACAGAATACATGATGCGGCTAGAACACAAATGCGTAAATCTTCAACGCAGCTCCAGACTTCAACCCATATAAAATCTTTTCACCAGAAACCACGACCAAGTGCGTACGCGTGACTTAGGTTGAATAGCACAAATTATTCGTGTTCTTCGGATTCGTGAAAAGTGGAAAACCGAAATGGCAGTCGTAACAGGAATCTCATTACAATAAGATATATTTTTATTCAGCGCATTTATTTTTGCTTGGTTGAGTCGTTCTCCGACTCGCCTCCGTGATTCCCGTCGGAATAATTTCTTTTATTCACATTTTCTTAATAAAATTCGCACACACGCTGCAAAAGGCACTGAGAATGGGAGTTATGAAGGTCCTCGCTTAGCGTTAGAAAGTTGCTGAGAAAGTTAATTCTCCACTCGTATTCTTCCAGGAACTTTTTTGTGTTTGAATTTCACACTTTCCCATTACGATAAGCTTTTATCATCATCCGAGTGTCTCTTTTGAAATAGCTATTCACTTTGGGATCATTACCTAAAACGCACATTGTGTACTGTGTTGGACGGCTGGAGACCGCTTAAGAATTAAAATTATAACTTCAATTATTAAGAATCTAGACGATATGTAACACGGTTGTACCGAGCCTGTTCTTCTGGTCGTGGGAATTTTGTTAAGGCAGAGAGGCCTCCAGACAGGCAGAGTACAGTGAATCTGGCCTGCCTTTAGACCCATGATATGACAGATTAACATATCTCGAAGGGATATGAGAGCTGACTGCCGATGAGTCGGAGCAGCATTTGTATTTGTGTGTTGCAGTTTAAAGTAAAGCAGCTGCTGATTGCAGCAAAAGGAGGTTCAGAGAGAAAAGACTAGTAACTGTGGTTTGTTAGCTTAGGTGGTAGAGCTATTGGGGCCAATCCGAGCGACACGGGTTCGAATCGCGTAAGAGTCACCTAATTTTTTCTCTTTTCCTTCACGGTTTCGGTTTCATGTATTTTTAAACTCATAGTCTACTAAGGAATGTAATAGCCTCAGGTCTAAATTGCTTTAACAAAGTTTAATTACAACTGAATGAAATTGCATCAGGCGTTATTGCCTCAATATAACGTTAATACAAAACTCAACTTTAGCCTTGACCTTGTGACTTTGATGGCATTTACAACATGTTCTCTCCTCCTGATCTTCTCGATCTTGACAATCAATGGTAATGTGCTTCATGCTCTATGGACAAAAATTCAATCTTGCCATTTAGTCCAGTTGTAAAATTGAACTCTGCACCTCGTTCATGTCAGCGTCATGTCACTAACATTTGTGCAAAGGTCGCTAATAACGTCTAATATCAGTTTTTTATTGAAAAATCCGTTGCATGATTGTAATTCATGTGCTCGTGATATCATCGGACGTAAAAATTAATGTAATAATTTACATTCGCGCTCGTGGCATTGAGTATTGAGATGAATGTTTATGTTTTGATTTGATGTGCATATTGAAAACCACAAGCGCAGACAAGATCTTAAATTTCAAGGTGCACTTCAGGGTAGTAACATTTCCGCTTTCTTTCCTACTATTGTTTTCCTGTCGTGTCAAATGTGACTGTGATTGACAAATGAATTTATCATTCGAGTCCACGTCCTAGATTTTATGTAAAGTTTAATCTGACTGTTTTGATCTGATCGTGATTTGAATGGAGTTTGCTTCTTTGTGACGTGAATGAATTCTAACCAGATGCAGATTATAGATTATGTTCGAACTCAAGTCTCATTAATGGAAAATTTTGAAATATTTGCCTCTTGCAGTCATGCCATAATTATTTGACGCATTTGCAGCTGATACCCGATTAGTAAGACCATAGATTGTAAAATCCACAAAACCAAGGAAAAACAATAAAGTGTATAAAATCTGCGAGTACAAAATTCAAGGCTGTGCAGTTATTTAATCCCAGTAGTAAGAATTTCGCAATCACAGTACAAAGACAATAGACCATGAAAGTTGAAACTGCCGCATCTGCACTGAAGGATTCAAATTACTTTGCATCCTATTGTTTCAGTCGAGGCGACGATTAACTACGAATTGTCAATTCTATTGTTTGGCAAATTACTTTGCTGGCTACCCCATGCGACACGTGAAATGCAACGCAATTGCGCAGTGGTCAATGCAGCTTTACAAAATGATGGTAGTTGATCACAACAGAGCGGAGGAACCAATTGTGAGAAAATGCCAAAATGAGTCTCATCTTTCCGTGCACGTACGCTTCTCGCGCTTCTCTCCTGCCTGCATTTTATTTGATATTTACAATTCATTGACCTATGGTTTAATTTATATAGTATTTCTCACACTGCGCCTCGTCTGTCGCTTCGCTTGACAGCGGCGACAGATCGCACGTCGAGGGATCTGTTATTCTGTCACTCGCTGGGTTGCGCTATTGGAATTCAGTTCACTTTTGAAGTAGTGCTTACCAATGTCATGCATACCAAATGTGACATTTGAGTCGGTAACAAAACCGATCATCGTGTTGTGGTACGACAGTTGTTGCCGCGCTGCGCAGAGCTGTTCTGTCCTCCAGTCCGGTTATGCACAGACGGCAATGATGTGCCAGGCAGAACGAATTGAAAATTAGAATACATATCGAACAAATGCAAATTGAAGCTTATTTTCATCTGGTGACTGGTGACAAATTTGTCTCTGCTTGCCTTTGCCATCACGCATCGCAGATTCAGAATCACCTGATTATTGACGATTGATCCGAATAAAATTATGCAGAAAAGCATCATCAGTAACATCGTATTCTATTTAGCATATGCCTGCATGTTACGATGCGAAAACATTGAAATTGCGACAATGCGTCAACCACAACAGTCGATTATGTTCATGGCTCAGGACTTAAAAGAGCGTTTCTGGATGAATGCACTACGGCGCTTCGTCTTCATGTTCCTTCGTATGATGGTGTGCATTTTCGCTACTCGGTAGATTCATTGTTGAATTTATTCCGTCGTGAATATTATTATTAGAAGAGCCTGCCTGAGAAGCACAAGATAAAAACTTGTGCTTACGAACTGCGAAGTGAAATGAGCAGTGCGGTGCACGTGAACGGTTCGAACGCTGTTACTTTGTACTTGACGATTTGAAAATGGAAGAATCAGTGGAGCGTATGGAAATTTCCATCTCCCAGCATAATAGAACGGAGGATGATTCAATGAATATGCATATTTTGCAATTTTTATTCGTCTACGCTCCTCCGTGAGCCTGCAGTTAACCCTGAACGAACTAAAAGCGGAGTAGAAACGAAGTTAGTTTCTGCAGTTGAGAAAGAGGTTTCAATTTAATAGTGCTTTGGTCCGACTCCAACTCTGAAGCATAGCTCGAAGCCCAGGTTGTTTTCGTCAGTGGTTTCCATTTTGCACCCTTTGAAGGAACGGAAAGCTTCCGTACCCAGAAGGCATTTGCTATTTTATTTGCACCATAGTTCTAAGTTAATTAATTTTTGTGAGTTAATTCAAAGAAAAAACTGCCGCCGAAAGTTTTTTGAAGTTGGGCAACTTGGAGGCATTAACTCGCCATCTCCATTTGGTAAGATTTTGGAACATCTTTCAATTTCTCAGGACATTACTCAAGATGAGATAACAGAAAGTTGTGCAAGAAATTGTGGATTAGCGGAATGAAGAATGAATCAGGCTGTAGCACCTCTCAGCTGCTACTGCCGCTGCTGGCGGGGCTTAGTTTTTCTTATGTAAATTTAATCAAAACAAGTACTAACTTGTAAATATTACTCTTTATTTCTCAACTAACTGAGATTATACTTCGTGTAGGTTTCTTTTCTGATTCTGACGAGCGTATTAAAATATTTGAACGTTTATGAATCATAAACTGGCGCTTTATAGTCTTATATATTACATTCTTCTGAACAAATTACAAGCATTTCATATTTATGTTTTCCTACTCACACTCGTAATCTCGAGTATGAGTAGGCGATGCGATGTAATCAAATAGATGTGTATCTTCCATCCAAATTTAGCTACAAGCCATTAAACTCTCAACAGGATTCGAGCGAAAGGTTTTTTGAAATTATTACGCACTACTACAAAGGAAAGGTGCGCTAATGAGTTTCAAGTGAATTTTATGAGCTTTCTCCGGAATTAGTCGTAATTCCTACTCAGATTGTTATATTTCTCTGAGCTACCGAAACTCCGGAACAGCGTCATACAAAAGCATTTTTATAACAGTTCGCATTATTCCATGAAATGCTTTGCAATTTCGTTTCAAATTTGTTGGCTTGAGAAGTTTCATTCTACATTCAGTTGCCATTGCGTTTGAAGTTGAAGTTGAACTCGTTCCTGGAATCGATTTGGGGCTTTATGAGACGTTAACACTTCCTATTTGACGGTGTATCGTAGTAAATCAATTTATTTCGCGAAAATAACAGCCTAGACTGAGCATTAGAAACGTGACCGAAATACTTATCAGTGGCACGTTTGGTTCGATTCAGAAAATATAATGAAATTGGACCCTCATAATGAAATGATTTGGACTATTACTCTCGCCTGTGCCATGCCAAGCCTTCATGTGTGCAAAAGTTCAGCAATGAAAATTGATTTTTGAAGGCGGGCAACCCGCAGCCGGCATTCAAGCATTGATCAATGGATGAGTGTTTAAGAACATGGCACTCACAATTTCATGTTGTTAAACCGTGACCACTTGTGATTGAAATATGCAGAAGCATAAATTTGCGCTGGTTGACAACCCACACAACTTTTTATTCTGAGTCTGGGCGCACTTGCACTCTGAACTTTCGTTTCGACAATAGACGATTGAAACAGGAATCGCTTGAGGGCCGCCTGAGTTAATTATAGACTTTGTCTCTAAAAATATCTGCTATTCCTAGATCTCCTAGACCTCCTTTGTTCTAAGAATGTTATGGATATGAATAATTGGTAAACATAATCTGATCATATGTCCGGCCGAAGACAACGCCAATGCCAATAATGCCGGTAGCTCAGTTCTAAAATTGAATCTCACAATCGTGTACGTACGCATGCATTCCTTCCAGTTCCAAGAAACTTGCGGGGATGGCAAGCCGCGTAGCCATTTGCGACTTTCGTGACTTGCATTCTCGTGTATCTCGCAGAAGCAATAGCATGCATGGGAGCGGAGCGTGAGCGTCACTGCTTTGGCTCTAGGAAGCTGGAAGGACATCATCGGCTAGATGTGACAGTAGATTCGGTAGGCAGCTTAGATTGACAGATCGGGTGTACACTGGCGTTTCGCCTTATTTTAGGCTTTCTCCGAAGTAGCACCCACGAGACTTTCCGTACTTTTGAATGACATATTGCGAATTGTATTTCTATTTTTCCGGCTTCATTGGATTGAGAGGAGGATACACGGGCTTATTCTTTGTGTTCCGGTGTGCGAACTCGAAACTTTCTTAAAGGCTTTACTTCAATAATAGATTCATCACTATTTTGTTCATCCAGAGTACGCCAACCCGCCAGCAGCCATCGAATTGTCAGTGTCAAACGGCTCATGTCTTGTTCTTGTTTACCCTTTCCGAAGTGTCAAGCATGGACTCTTCTCCTCACACTTTTATTAAGCGTAGAAGATTCACCATTCCAAGCTACATGCTAGGGCGGCACTTACTGTGCTGTGCGCGTCCCGAGAGTTGAAGTCTTGAGAAAAATTGAAGATGAAGGCATTATCGAGAGTGAAAGTAAATAATTGTGCGATGGGAAAAGATTCAAAGGATTATTATTACGAAGTCAGACAGCTTTTCCCTTCTCCTTTGTGCTCGACTCGGATTCCATCTCGTTCCAGTCGCTGATTCTTTCATAATGCATCCGATTTTAATGGCAAATAACACAGTGGCGGTGGCGGAGAAAGCGCACACCGTTCGCATTCAGCCCGATGTAGCATGTAGCATTATTGAATGTAATGTGATTCATCTTCCAGACGAAATTCCGTCTGCATCTTTCACTGTCGATGTTGACTATGAATGTCACACAATATGAAATAGATTGCTATTTTATTTGCAAAGCACCAAGCTGAACTGAATTAGAGTTCTTGTCAGAACTCATAACTTGCCCTCTTTTGATGTTGTTCTCGCATTATTGTGACTTACGCACAGGGCGGAAGCTATTTTTCATATTTTCACGGCCTCGGCCCAGCTTTGTTGTGGCCCGACCGAAAAAAGAAGCTCGGCCTGCTACTAAATTGCGCGCTTTCATCTCCATCACATATGCTGCATATCCCGCATCTGCAGAGCAGCGAGGCTTGTCTCCGTAATTTTAATTAAGAAAAAGTTGCCCACCAATTTGTCCCTTGTCCGGGTTTCTCGCTTTTAACGTGAGAGTTGTGAGTCTTGAGTGATAAATTAATGATGGCGACACGTGACGCGTCGCGCATCTGAGAGCGCAACAAGATTAAATTAATTAGTTTTGTTGCTGACTGCCGCGCTCTGTTCGCATTTGCTTTCTCTAGCAGGCTTTCTGCGATGCAGAATACAGTACACCATGAATAGCCTTCATGCTTCATATGTAGAAAGGTTCTTGATATGCAATGGCAGTGGCAGCGTGAGGAGGCACAGGCGAAGAACTAATTCGTCTTGGCGTGCCATCCATCTCTTTGAAGTTGGAATTACTTCTCGTCCTTCGTTCATCATTATCCCGCTTCCAGTGAACATAATTTGTTGTCACAAATAATTAAAGTAAAATTCCAAAGGGTTTTAATTCAATTAAGCTAATGTACTACTTATTCATTGTGTTGCTATGATGCGGTACCTCGTCTCTCGAAACTTGAATTGTATTATTAGCGTAGTTGGAGGCATAAAACGCGGATTAAGGAAGCAGGCATACAAAACGAACGCATGCAAAGTATGAAAGCTCATGAGGCCCAAATTGTACGAGTTAATACGAATTACTATTGCGAATTTCCAATCTATTGGAATTCTGGCAGCACGCAACTCACGCTCAGCTCTCACTGGCCCATTAGTCTTTCGTAAATTATTGCCACCGAATGGAACCAGACTTCATGACTTGGGAAAAATTAATAGCAGGATGTTGGCGGCGTCATTAACGAGAAATGGCAGTTGCAACTTGTGGACTACAATACCAATGTGGTTTATTAGAAATATTTGTCGCGATAATGAAATTTGGACTCGTGCTTGTATTAAAGTTGTGGTATCGCCAAACTGTCCAACTTCAGCTCGCTTGTGAAATATTGTGTAGTCACAGCTGAAATTTATCACCGCATGTGAATCGATAATCATGTCTAGGTCGACTCGAGTCATTAATTATCGAGCGTGTTTCGCCTCGACTTGCAGCTGTAATAGACCACGCAGATCAAAACCAAACGCAGCAACAGCAAAGGCGGCCAGAAATCGGGCACTCGTACTTATTTAATGATCTTTGCTGTGGACGGTATTCAAAATGCAACAAGCCCGTTGTTAGCGCGTGCAGATTCTACTCAAGTTACCAGAATTTGTGAATGATACAGGTTTCGTATCAATGTTGAGCCTCTTATTTGGGTTCTACGTCAAACGAGATTACAGCACGGGATCCGACAAAGCGTGCTTCATGCTTGGAGTAGTATTCTGAAAGGCACTACGCCTCAACTTTGTGACTGTTGACGTTGTATCGCTTGAGATCGGGCCGACTTTCACTGTACTTTGACTGGGCTGAATTTTTGTTTATGTACGCTTGGATGAGCATTACTTTGAACCAGAACGAGTAAAGAAAAATCTGGCTTATTTTCAACAACGATTTCCCGATTCATCGTCAAAGGCGAGCAAGACGAAGCCTGAGCCTGAGCTTAAGTGGGCACGAGGCTCAAGCGGTTGCATGGTTCCATGTGATGTGATTATATATTATACGTAGGGCATGTGTGGTGTAGTTGCTCTGTTAGGTTTGAATTCTTTTATCATGCAAATTTTCGGCGAAGCGAAAGAAAAGGAAAAGCCTCGCGCAGTTCCTTTAAGTGCAATCTCAGATACTGAGTGGCGAACATAAACAACTCATTACTTAATAATAACATTGGCGAGAAAGTGAAAGCAAGATTATGTAGAAATATGCAAATGTAAACCTCAGTCGTTGGAACAACTGCAACCAGACTTTGACTGCTGACTTTCATTAAAAATGGATAATATGTTTATGGACACTTGAGCACACGACTCGGTGCACGAAATTTGGCTTGCCGCACTGCTTCGTGCGCTAAATTTTGCATAGGTTTCGTATAAACTTGGGCGTGTAGACTTTGGAGGCAATAAAAGGAAGTCCAAATCAAACGTGGCAGACTGTGGTTCACGGATTTATAAGCAGCCAATTCCTTTCAGTTGTGTTTCCTAAACTTTTTCTAGCACGCGAACCTCGAATTTGCAATCCTTGAAAGTTTGGTTTGGTTTTGGTCTCCGCTTTGTCGATGTAATTAATAGGAATTAAGAAGCCCGTGCTTCCAATGAGTCTGACCGACAAGTTTCATGAATGAGGTCGAGTCAGGTGATCAGATTGCTATTTATAACTCGGATAAGGTTTCATAAGTCAAACTTCCCTCGCAGTCAAAGAAAGTATTTGCAATCCTTTGACTGGAGTATGCTAGTTTATGTTTCTGGGACTCGAATTTTGCACGTAGTAAAGCTTGGTGCTTGGCTAGTTTCTTGATCATAAACCAGCACCAGGTCACTTTCGTAAGCGTAATACTATTGAAACATTTGCTTTTCCCCCAAACCTTTCCTTATCAGGATTGGATGCGGGCGTTTATTTATGATATTCCACCTGGAAGTCACTGCATTTGTACATGTAGCTTGCCTGTTTGCGCTTGTGACATGGTTCTAAGAATTTTATTAGTGAGTTTAATAAAGCAACAAACCATGACTCCATGACTCAATTCACGAGTACCCTGAGAACTCGGGGTTTTATATGGCAAAAACGATTTTAATGAATCTTGTGTTGGTCATAAAAACTTTCTCCGACGCGGCGCGCAAGATAGCACAAGGAAAGTAATCTCGCACTGTACAGATTTACGACGGACACACTCTCTGAGCGGTTCTCCTTCGTGGAAAGTGACTACTTGTCGGGTTTCAGACTTCCTGTGTACGTAATAAAATGAGTCATAAGAACTGTTATTAGATTCCTGCTCAGACAATGTGCCGAGGTTATGATTTAATCCTTCTACTAAAGTATGCAATGGTTCTTTATCATGCTATCCGACTTTCGATTTGAAGGAAACCGGAAGTTGGTTGCTGGTTACAATAATCTTGTCATTCGCGTATTGCTTTCACCACCAACACGAACACGATGACTTTCCAGTCTGCTCTTGTAAGCCTTAGCTTTATCTTTACGATTCGGCTTAAATTTAAGCCGACCAATAAAAAATGAGCAGTTAGTTTTATTGATATTGAGTTCCGTAATCCTGCCGCCAAGTAATAAAACATAAAAATCATGGTACGATGATAGTCCTTCAATAGTCGTGGTCTCATGAAAAGAGCAATAATTTGGCTTAACCTCAATGACTCAACTTTGCCATTTCTCTCAAATATTACGCTCGCTTTTACTTCATTGATACTTTCGAATTGATATTGATAGCTAAATTGAATCCTTTATCCTTCTTTGCTGAAAGGCAAAATTTCACAAATTGCAAACCGTGAGTATCGCATATTCACCGGAAAGTGAGCGAATTACGTTCTCGTTCGTTGTGGCAGCGCATCGCGGCGAACTTTCCCTTTTGGAGTATAACTGGAAACCCTGCTGCTCGTTTTGATTGTGAAAATTCTAACGGAAATTAAGTTTTGAAGAGTTTTGAGCCACCGCCATCGTGGACTGAGGTTTCAAATATTGTTCAATGCTACGCATTATTGATTGCTAGCGTTTTGTGGACCCTTTCTAAGCATGAGTTATCAATTTTACTGAATTATCATTGAGATGAAGATGCCATCATTCGCACTGGTTTGAGATTTGGCGCCCTATTAATCTAGAATTTGCTTGGTTTTGCAGTTTCCAGAACACGGACTACATCGATTGAGTGAACGACTTCTTTTATTTCGCCACGACTATACGTCTTCAAATATCTTGCAAATGATTAACGCAGCTTCCGAGATTAGCAATGAGACGCTGGTGGAAGTTGTGCTTACAGGTAACCCTCGGAAGATTCTGGGGTATACTTCTTACTTGCAGATTTTCTGTAACTTGTTTTCTTCTTTTCTTTAAGCCAACGCTCCTCCATCCGACGATGTTCAGATTCGACCGCACGTCCTCAGCGTGCACTCCTACAAAGCTCCGACTTTCTGTGACTTTTGTGGAGAAATGCTTTTTGGCTTGGTTCGTCAAGGCCTGAAATGTGAAGGTAATCTTACGTAAACATAATTAATTATGAAAGAATGGCTACTCTCAAGAGTTCTTTCTAATTAGCTCGCTCCGGGCGTGAGGTTCTGAGTGAGAGCAAACACCCGGGATCGACTTTGTATATTAATTAAACGAGTGTGCAGCTATTCTTTGATTTTTGACTGGGCTGGGCTCGTCAATGGGTTTAATGAGCTCGTAGAATTTGCCAAGGCCAGAACATTGTTTCCACTCTTACGGAGTACAACCACCTGGTCGTGGCAGTGGCAGCCATGTTGAAATTTATGAGTTGGATCGATTTTCCTGTTTTATTTCTATCTTCGATTCCCAGGTGTAATACTTCACGATGTGTACTGACATCATTTTTCTGTTTGGATTCACAGGTTGCGGTCTGAACTACCACAAGCGGTGTGTTTACAAGATTCCAAACAACTGCAGCCAGAATTACAACAACAGCAAAAGGAGGCGCTCCTCAGCATCATTCTTGAATGTTCCACGCAGTCCTTCAGAATCTGGTTCACTCGGGTCTATTTCTGGACTCTCAGATGATAGCGGCCATGCACCTTCCAACTTTGGCCTGCTGGTGAGTAATTGAATTTATTGCATCATTGTGTCCGAGCAATTTAATTAAATAGCCATCATGCTGACCTCTTGCCGCTTTCCACTTCATTGATGGACGTTCCTCTCGTCGGGCTTCCTCGGCTTTATGCTCATTTATTTCGAGCACTTCCTGCATGCGTTCGCTTCGCTTAACCACGGCCGTGATTCTGGAATCTGGACATGAGGTTCAATTTCGATGTTAGTTTAAA
The DNA here is from genome assembly GCA_009869945.1 of Mesaphorura yosii. Classification (NCBI taxonomy): domain Eukaryota; kingdom Metazoa; phylum Arthropoda; class Collembola; order Poduromorpha; family Tullbergiidae; genus Mesaphorura; species Mesaphorura yosii. The sequence goes on from WIXG01000145.1 coordinate 113,814, forward strand.
GTGTGAACCAGCCACCTGCCCATTAAGTTTCATCGTGTGTGGCAAACACACACAGGCCGTATTTACAATCTTTCGCTGCATTACAATGAAGCCATTATGTATTGGCGCACGTCATACATTTGGTGAGGGTTGACGTAATTTAGTTGCGCCACCGTTGGAAATATGCTACCCTATAGCGTTTATTCAATTAAGCCTATTTTATAACGTCCTCCACCGTTATTAAGTTTCTCGTTTACGTTATGATTTATGGCTGATGGAATACTTTGTGCGAGGATGTTGTAACAAGACTGAGGAAGAGGTAAACATAAACAGCAGCCGGGAAACTCGGTCGTACGATTAAAGCGTTTACAATAGACAAGACACACGCCGAAGTCTAGCTTAAAAGTCTTAAAGAAGAAAAGGTCAGATGTCAACTTGGTTTGGCACGGGCTTTCATGCTTGGCGCCTCGACGCATTTTCCCAAGACAAAGCACATCCTTTGCAGTCATTACTTATTTAGTATTTACTGCATTAACGTCCACTAAAGATTTGCCGACTTTTCTTTTCTCCTCACTTCTTTTCCTTCTTTGTTCTTTGCCTGGCTTTTATAGTTTGTGTTCTCTTTGGGGAAAAATCGAAAACTTTTGTCATCCTCTAATTTTATAGTCTATTGCGAACTGATATACAAGATCACACAAGAAAGCATTGGCGAGTGATGAACTCGCAACTCGCAAGGCCCCTGATCCCTTTTTGCAGCGTCAGATCTTCTTCGCAATTGTTCGTGCTCGTGAATTCGTTGTTCCCTGAATACTCCGATGACAAAGTAAAGAAAGTCCAAGCGGAAGTAATTTAGCTCAAATTGGTGACCCCATCTGCGGCTACCGTCAGTCAGACCGAAAGGTCAAGTACTTTACGCTTGGGTTTGTGTTAGACAAGTTAATGAGTTTTTCGGTCCACATGTTTTTTAAAGCAAAAGTAAAGTGACAAACACAAAGAAGGACTTATTGGCATCGGTTTTTTTACCACTTTCGCAATGAACCATTCATTCGCATCGATAAGTAAATGCTGTCGGTGCATTTTCGAGCCACGCTGCTTCATAAAAATGAATTGCCAATAAACTCTAAATTTGTGCATACATAAACGTAAAGTGCAGCACGGGAGTGGAGCAGAGAGTTGAATGGTCTCAGGTATAAACAGAAGGAATTTTCTCTGACTAGAAGTGAATGCAAAAAGTCAGAATGAGCGAGGCGAGCCCGAATTTTAGCAAGCTATCTGGGAAAGAAAGTAAAGTTAAGTAAACTTGTGAGCACATAAAAGAGTCTGCGTTTACTTGGCACAACTTAATATTGACGAAAGTAAGTGAAAGTGAACTTTCTCGTCTTGCACCGTACTTTCACTTAAAACAGAAAAGTTTCTCTGGTGCATATACCTTGCAAAATGCGATATTAGAGGAGATTATGGCCTTGCCTGCCTTGGCTATGGCACGGCGTGACATGGTGCAAGTATTCTCGGAAGACAAACTCCGCTAGCAAGTTGGCAGAGCTAAAAATAGAACAAAAGAGTTCCTTGCATCTTTTCCATTTCATCCTTCCTTTCCTGCTAAATTCGCAGAAGCAGCAGCACAGCGTGAATAAGCTGAAGGCAGGCAATAGGTTCACAAAGACGACAGATCTTCAGTTAGGAGCTCGACTCAGCCTGGATAAGAACAATGGACTAAAACTTAGAAAACTTATTTCGATTTCAGTGTAACACGAACCGCCAGCATAGGCGCAAGGAAAGATTTGAATGTGAATTGTTCAAACTTATAAATAAGATTCAGAAGAGTGTGAGATTCTCCATTCAGCTCGTGCCGCTGAATCAAAACTTCTTGTGGACATTCATTTGCGAGACGCAGAAGCCTTAAGCTTATTGTCTTTGGGCTTGGCTGTCATTAACAGTTAAGGCGATGAATGGAATGCATTCGAAAATAGTTGAGTTGCTTACTCTATCATTCTTCTTTTTAACAAATCCTTCCACTGTTTGGGAAGTTCAAGATTAGGGCTTTGAATGCAGGAAGGGAAACGCTACGGTTGCGGCTTAATAATTTGAACTAATTTAAAATTTACACGTTTTAAAAGTTGCCCCAACATAGTGTGCGTACATAACTCGTAGCTCGTAAGGCGTAGAGCCGAATTGCGAAACACCAACTATGAACTTATCTTAGTTTAGCGCAATTTAAAATTATTGACGGAGAAAGTTTGTTTCCGCACAACTATTTCGATTAATTAGGAAGATCAGCAACTTGCATGCTCGGAAGCAAATTGTAGGACGAAGAGTTACGATTGCATTACATGGAATAATTCTAGTTAAGGTTTACTGGAACTTTAAGCTTTGCAGTATTTCCTTTCTCATCCTGACTATGTTCGGCGAATTCAGACAGTAAAATGTTTAAATCTGTGCTTTCATTGTTGAATTACAAAATATAGAATGAAGCAACTCCAGGCATTCATTCCTGGAATGTTTTCGGTTTCCTCCAAAATTCTGTGGTTTAACTTCTTCGCTTCCGTTTATCATTTCACTTGATACGACTGCAAACAAGCAAAATCCAGACAAAGGATACTTTTTCACCTTTTGAATCTTTATAAATGATTGATTAACCTTTTGCTCGTTTCTCACGCAGTTGACACCTTCTCCGAGCGGTGGAGGCAAGAATCGCAGTCGTTCCCCTTCGCTTGGCGGACGTCCACCTTGGATTGAACGAGAAATTGCTGGCCGTATCAAAATTCCACACAGTTTCATGATCCATTCGTACACACGCCCGACCATTTGTCATTACTGCAAAAAATTGCTGAAAGGACTGTTCAAGCAAGGACTGCAGTGCAAAGACTGCAGATTCAACGCGCACAAGAAGTGCATTGAGAAGGTTCCGAAGGATTGCCCAGGAGAAGCGCCTAAAGAAAGTGGTAAGAACGTTTACTCTGTCGCAATTTAGCCGACCACACAATTTAAACAATCCACTTTCGTTAAGTGAATAAATTAAAGGCCGACCAGAGCGAGTTCTTTCCTCTGAGAACAAAACTCGTGCACGAATTGTCTTGACGGAAAGACGTACATACGGTGTGTTCTCTTTTCCAAGTCGTTTCTGCATCGGTGGGTAAAACTTTTGCACGCACTTCAGCCAGTTCATTTCGCCATAACTTCTTTTGATCATATAAATTCGTGAAAGCATTCTTCTGAAGAGCAAGCATTCCGAACTGAACCACAAGTTCGATGAGATGCAATCAAGAAAAAAGAAAGTAAATACTATAACTTTGACCAACTAATGTATTTACATGGCGGATGTGCTCATACAAGCTTTCTGCGCCTTTTCTCTTGACTGCCCTTGCTTGTCCTTTTGGACATGGAGGACAATGGAGACTGATTGTTGTCAGGTCATGTGGTAAAACATTGACCACACAGGCGAGAGAGAAGATAAAATTCTCGGAGGAGCATCGCGTGCCAAAATGATGGATTTTTATTGACTCGGTCGGTGAAAAAATGCTCTCGTCTTCGTTGTCATGAGTCGAGCTGGACCAGAGACCATAGAATCATGCAGCGTGTGCTATGTCCTTCCTTGTTGATGTGAATCTACAATATTGAATTTCTCTCTTCTCTTCTATTTGCGGTGAAGCTTTGGTCAAGTTCCAGTCGTTCTGTCCCTAGATAGCACTAATGAAATGTAACGTCTCCTCGCACGCGTTCAATTAACAAACATGTTTACCAGGGGCGAACGAGCGCCACTTGCGACACCAAATACTGTACAGACTGTGTGACTGTGTCTGTAGAACTGGACACATGTAGCGTTCTTCGTGCTTTCACTTGACAGGCGATTTCCAATGGCCCGACCACAGCTTGTGTCCTTGAGATTGAAACGAAGCTATTCCACTTTCACTGCTGCTACAAATTACGTGATTTATTGTCCAGATTCTACTCTGTAATTTTGATCTGCAATCGACATCGACACGCGTGAGCAAATTATTTTTTAAAAAGTATGCCTCGGCATTCAATTGTCTGAATCTGCCAAATGCTAGCGCGAAAGGCGAGACAAATGAGCACTTTTACGGATGGGTGGTCGCCGCCTTTGTTTTCCACACTTAGCAACAGCATTGGCACTGAGCACGAGCACTCGTTTGAAAAATGGGTCGCAAAGCCCTTGCTTTCTAGATTAATTGACAGGATTTCTGCGTCCGTGACGTAATTTGTTGTCAACTTGACGTTGAGCCCCGTCCGAACGAGCGCTCACAATGCAAATGTGACGTTGAACAGTGACGGCCGCTTTCGTGCTTGTTTCAAAACTCCCAGTTTTAGTATTCATTCTCCGAGCTTCGTCCGTGATGTACTTTTTCACAACTTGTTACATATTGCAATACTTAAAAACGAATCTGACTTGACAGATGAATTTATATTTGAAGATTACATCAGAATCATGCTCGGGGATTTTGCAAAGGGAATTCTTTGCGTGGTAAATAATGGATCATAGCATGAAAAGAAACTTTGACGCTTATCAGGATAGTTGAATGTCTCATGTATTATGCAGTGCTGTCTGGAGTTGGAACGACATGAAAAGTTTCTTTGTGGTCCAGATTTCGCATTCAGATGTGATGTACATTTCAAATTCTTGCTATTTTAAGCTAGTTTGTCTTATGCAAGAATTAATACCACTGCAACTGTGAAGAACACCCAAATAACATGGCGGCGGTTCCATTCATAACGTGTTAGAGGTTCAATATGGAGATTCGCATAATTACACTCGTTATTGGCTCACCTAATTGCAGTCATGATCATAAATGCAGGGTACCGCTGTCACTGCTGTGACGCTCACACATGGGCTCGCGTCATTATCTTGATGACTTTCTCTCTTATTCGGTTAAAGAAGCCATGGCCTGCCGGTGGGCCGAGAGCAGAGCAATAATGACTAAATGTTAGAAGCTATACAAATGAATGAACCAATGAACGGCTGCTATGCACTAATTCTAATATACGTCGTAATTTCGAAATAGCAGCGGTGCTAAATTAAGTTCTCATCTCCATCTTCACAATGTTAAATACCTTTTTTATTTTTCCTCGCAGGCGAGGAACGTGAGAGTTTCGAGTCGGAGAAGGACGCCTCCGTCGGAAGTCGTGACAGCAACGAAGCAGCTGAGGATGATTCTGATGACTCGGGGTCTCCGCCTGCCGCTCCAAAAACAGACTATCATCACGCTTCCCAGAAAATGGTTAATGGAAATGTCACACCACAGTGTCTCGTAAGTCAAGCTTCAACATCTCATAACTTTGTAACGTCATCTTTTATTATGGTGGGCTGGCATGACTTCGTGAAATTCTGTCATATGTGAAGGAATTATGTTTTATGAGACTGGCAAGTGGGAAACTTAAAACCTTTCCCAATTTTTTAGAACCTAGAGTTATTGTACTCCTCGCCAATAGCTCATAACGTAGTCGGAGTAGTAAGTAGCTTGATACTTTTGGCAGATACAAAAGAAAAACGTGCCACACTAGAGCGACTAGAGGGCTTATGGCTTGGAAACTGGAGCTGGAACCGTGATACAGATGCAAGAAATAATGATCGTCCCATTACTTTTATGTCATTTTGCTTATACAAACAGAACGACTCTTCAAACTTATTGAAAATTTCGTATCAATTTCTGCATGTGTGTGTTCGTCTATGCAAAATAAGTCGATATCTTACGTAATTACAACATCCTTCCTGGATTCTTAATCATATTGGTGTTCGACATCTTGCAAAGCGTCTCGAGCTTTCCATTCCAACTTCGCAAACCGCGCCACGCCAGGCGCGATGCAAAACATTTTTCAAAAAGTTTAGTTTCCATTCGTGGAGTGAAGCATGGCATGATTGTAAATTGGGAGGATCTCAAAAGAAATTGGAAATTCTTTGCATATTCTTCTTAAGTGCGGAGAGGGGGTTCTCAGAATGCACAAAAATTTTATGTGATCCTTCGCAAAGCCCTTGCATAGCGGAGCAGTATTGATTATTGGGATATCTAGTTACAAGATACGCGAATGCACGGTCGTGTCTGAATTCATGTTCGAATGTTATTTGAATTGGGAAAATTTATGTACTTGAGAAAATTGTTTGAGTTCGCCTAACTCGATTTTTGTTTATCTTATTCCACAACACAGGTCGAGGATCACGATTATGGAGATGAAGGACAGAAGAACCGAACTGCGAGGTAAACGTTGAGTCATGTTTTCTATTTTGTTGGTTGATCTCCATATTGAAGGTGCGGATTGCAACAACAATTGCGTTGCGATGCTGCCAAATGATGCGCAAAAATACTTTGCTTTGTTTGGATCGTAACATTCCTTTGTTGAGAAAGCCAAAAGCCACGAATCCGAGTGTCCGTTCTCGAAACCTTCCTTCTGGCCACCTGCCTCTTTGCTTTGAATGTTATTTAAACATTCATTAATAATATTTGAAGAACGCCCCTACCACGTGCGGGCTTTGGATTTCTGAAACTTTTACGGCAAGCTGTGTGCTGTGCTAAATTATTGCTTACGGCCAAAAGTGAAAGGCATTTCCTTCCTGTACGACGCGGCGTACTATAGCATTTTTGCGCTGCTTTGAAAAATCACGAACGCGAAAGCCGCATCGCGTAGGCCTTCTAATGGAACGCTAAACTATCCAATGCGCGATGCTCAGAGAATAATAGCACTCGTTTTCATTTATATAGCCCTACACAAAGTAACAACATTCCACTAATGAGAATCGTTCAGTCAGTGAAGCACACGAAACGGCGTGGATCCAAAGTAATGAAAGAAGGATGGATGGTTCATTTTACTAATAAAGACACAATGGTAAGGCTTCCAGCGGATGCAACCGGCTGAGTTTAATGACTACTTTTTATTGCAACCGTTTGTAAAACTTTCCCTCAATTTCCCCGCATGCATGAAATTGTCCTACGTTATCAGCATTCTCCTTTTCTCCTTGCAGAAGAAAAGACATTTTTGGAGGCTTGACACAAAAGCCCTGACATTTTTCCAAAGTGACACTGGAAGCAAGTATTACAAGGAGATTCAATTATCCGAAATTCTTTGCATAGAATCTGCAAAAATGGCTATAGGAGGTAAGTTACCTGCCAAATGAACTACAAATTATGCAAATTGCGTTCTCTTAAAAGCCGGAACTAAGTTTAGCATTTGCTCGTTTTGTACTAAATCTGAGTTAACGAAATTACGCTCCTGTACAGCGTAGAAAAGTTTATTCTTGATGACAAGTCAAGTTCCATTCCTTTGAGACAGGAGCTTGCAGGAACGGGGCTTAAATGTAATTAGTGCATTGTGTCGGTTTAGGGCCAACAATTTTCTTGCAAATGAATCCTAACAGGTCACCTCTCGCCTCGTCCATCTCCTTCGAGTTGTACACGTTGTTTAATATAATCCAAGGCACACCCTCGTGTGGAGGTTGTAGTGCGTCGGTCCGCTTTCCAGCGAAATAGTGTAGATACCTTCCTTCGTCTCCAATGATACATTTTTGAATCGGGTTGTAATCAATTTGCAAAACCTTTGCACAGTCTGGACCGGCTGTGGCGGAATTCTGCTGAATGATGGTGCAGGTGATGAAGGAAAGCTGCAGGGTTTGCGTGGGGATGTATTTGAGACCACAGTTGTGCATTTCGTTGAGTTTGCACTCGTCAACTCCGTGCTGACATGTTATGTTGAATGATCCGTCAGGATGCGTTGTTATCTGAGGATCAGAGTTAGATAAGTGTTTAACTTGAGCAACTGAGAAGTATTACCTTTCCATTTCCATAGGGCACCAGGTCGAGCTTCAAGTACTTTGCTCCATTGATTTTTACCCACACAGGATACAAGTGTCTGACGATGAAATTGTCACAGAATGGGCACAGCGACTCGTAGTAAAGTGAGATGGTCAGTTTCTACAAAGAATGACGAAATATAGCGCCCACTTTTGCATTCAATCATAGAACTCTTACTTCAGTTCTTGTTAGCTGCGAATTAGTCGCCGTGGTAGTCCAAAGCAAAAGTCCAGTGACGATAAGAAGGAATATTTGTTGGTGCATTATCTTGTTTCACTTTTTGACGCTGAGAAATACAGTCGCAAAACCGGTTGACACTCTGTAGGGTACCTGTTGTGACCGTTGCCTGACTTGTATGTCTCACCTGACTGCAGTTCCAGTCAAGCTGTCACTGATGCTCCACGTTCCATGCACGGCACTTTTTAACTCTTCTCTGATTGCCTTCACCTTGAAATATGTAAATTTAATTGCATTCCTGATACGCTAAGATAGCTTGTATTAACTTAACCCTTTCAATAGCGAGACGCTAAGTGATTAGTGAGAGCCCAGCGTCTCCGTCTCCGCCGCGTTTTAACGACTTCAATTCCAACCGTGTATCTCAACATGGGTATTTCCCCTGAATTGAATTGTGTGAACAGCGTAAAAAGTCATGTTTTTTTATTCCCCTAGTCTAGTCTATTCTGAAGATTTGTCGCGGTTTGTGAGTCAGTCAACTCCGGAAATAGGAGAGATAGTGATGCTCGATTTTTGAGTGGCTGCGTCATCAAAGTCCATACACGTTATCCAGTAGCGCAGTAAGTTTCAGGTCATGGACCACAAACAACTTACCAGAGATTATTTGTGTCTCGTTCGTACATTTTCATATGGGAAGTCCAGCACCAGCAAAAATACTGACAATCTTCGCAGTTAATTATCATTACCACGAATTCTAATTCACATTCACGTTTGACGTCTCTTGTCGTTGCGACATATGAATGAAAGCTCTCTCTTCCTGCATTCATTACTTGACAAAGGCTTAGGTTAGGCTGGCATCAAACCGTACTGTGAAACTGGAGAAGAGGCTGGCTTTGGAAGAACACGACGATTCATCATTCTTATCTTCAGCTTCAAACCCAACCGGGCCAGGCCAGGCAATGCGTGTACGCCATAACCACAGCCAATATTTTATTCATGAATTATGTAAACAAATTTATGCCTTCGTTCGCTTAATGTGTTTTTAATATTATCATTTTTCTCTTTCAAAATTCACAACCCTTTGAATTTCCAAATCCATTGTTTTCTTAAAGATTTCCTTTTACAGCTTCGTATGTATTAGAGGCTGGCTTCTAGCGGTTTCTTTCACCTTTTACATGAACAATGGGTGGAAGGTTTTCATTCTCATGTCTTGTAGGATCCACCTGACATGGCATGGCCTCGTTCCCTTGAAGATTTTGCTTACATTGTCGTTCTCGTCTCTACAAAATTGAAAATTCACGGTAGAAGTCATTTCAAATTATTTTCAATTTAGGAAACTAAAACTCAATATAGATCGAGATCGTGCAGAGTCTGAATTGAGCTTCCGAATTTGTGAAAGAATCAAGCTCACGTTTGTGGATTGACTTTTCTTCCTGCAGTCAACCTGATGATATCATTGTTGTTCGATGAACCGTGGCGGCTCGAACGTAGAGCGACCGGAAACTGTTGCTCCTACTCGTTGACGTTACTTCGCTTCGGTTCATCGATTCAGTCTCATTTAGGAACTGGATACTGGGTTGCCATCATGGAATTACATGGAGTCATTAGGCACATGTGTGATGTGCGCGTGTCGAGTGTCCTTGGTATACCTTCATAAATTAATCCCAGCCTCTCTATTGCTTTCAGAAACCATGCACTGCTTCGAGATTCGTACTCCAGCCTGCGATTACTACGTTGGCGAGGACACACAGTACGGCCGCAACGAGTCCTCTTCATCAAGTGGTAACAAGGCAACCGTCCCTCCTCCAGAGACTGGGCTTGGCGCACATTTGGCAAAAACCTGGGAACACGCCATTCGAACGGCTCTGATGCCTGTGACATCACAGGGAAATAACAACCAGCCAGCTCAGAATATAAGTACGACATCCATCCAATTTGCATAATGCGCCTGCCAAGTAGTAAAAGCAATCTACTTTTATGATGTGATGCTGCTAAATGTCACTATACAGTACTTCACCCTTGAAGCTCATTTTCAAAAATTACAGAGACAATTACGACAGGATACAATTTTCCTGTCTTGTCTCACCAATTTATCCATGACCTAATTTCATGTTGTGTGTGCATTTCAGAGCGCGAGGAACGAGAGGATCGCATCACCGATATAAGTCAGCTGTATCAGATATTCCCAGATGAAGTTCTTGGCTCTGGCCAATTTGGCATTGTCTACGGAGGTTTGTGTGACATAAAGCTACGCCATACAGCATCCCATTAATTTTTATTCCATCTGATGAGATGACTGAGGGACCGCGACTGATTCCCATTCGTGATATCTTTCTAACGTCTCCCAAATGTGTAGATTGTCATAAAATAACTGTGGCTGCATTGCGCATTACTCTGACTCCATTACTCTAATCCTTTCTTGTTTAATGGCTTGAATTTTTATTATCCTGAATGCATACAAGAGTCACGCATTGCATTTGGCTCGTACAAGGTTCATTTTCAATACTCCCGAGTCTGGTCTTTGAGAAATGCATTCCAATCTAAAGTGTTGCAGTGAAACGAAATTAGTGAGTGCTTTCACAAGAATTTAAGCGCCCGCCCGCCCGTGCTGATGCATTATATTGTAACTGTAAAGGGAATACGAAAGGATTACAAAGTTTTATTCATTCTAACTGAAGTGACTTTAATTCGTATCTAAGCGTAGGCTCCGCTTCGAGCTCCGACGCTATACTCACTTGTACTCTTAGACGTACTGATTCAATTCCTTAGAATTTTTGGGCGCCTTTTTCCTGGAAATTGGACCGAAATCCTCGGAACTAGTAGCAGTCGTGATAAATGAGATAAAAACTTTTTAAACTTATGCCTTGTACTTGTATTTGTATTGTAGTTCATGTTCCAGGCACTTCTGCAGCCATGATTAGTATTATTGTTGTTTCTTCTCCTTTTGTGTAATTTAATGCCATGTAATTTGTAAGAGCGAAAGATCTATTACGCAATGCCCAAGATTTCTCTCATAATTTACCGCACCACGCCGCGCTCTGGGGTTTCTCTTACTTCACTGGACAATAGATCAACGAGTAATATAGCACGGGTTGAGGTAGCCGTGAATCATTTCAATGTTTTAAACTTTTACTGAAGCAGGAACATCCCACAAAGATAAATGGTTCAGTTCCTTACTCGGCCATTCACAATCAATGCGGTCTACATTTTCGACGAGTTTCTAATTCTGTGCTTTGTGCATTTCAGCTGTTCATCGCAAGACTGGAGCCTCGGCGGCAATAAAAGTGATTGACAAACTTCGATTTCCGACAAAACAAGAAGCTCAGCTCAAAAATGAAGTCGCAATTCTGCAGAATCTTGTGCATCCAGGTATTTACACGAACAGGATCTGATACGCTTAGAATTAGCTCCAGGCTCAAATCTTTTGCCAGATTCTGCTGCAAGTTTCCAAATAAAGTTATATTCTTGTCCTGTTCCAGAAAATATGACGTTCAAGATTGGAACTTGCGATAGACTTTCCTGACAGCGTCGCATGCTTGAACGATTTTCTGTTGTAATAAATATCGCATCTCATCATGATATTAAGGATTCGATTTCTCCGTGGCTGCTTTCGCTGCCAGGCTCAATTTATCTTGCTCTGGTTAAGCTTCGACAGGAAATTCCATGTTTATGGGGTGCTGAATTCTTGCGTTATTTGACAAATTGATTTTCCAATAAATAAAGCTGTTTCGCTTAACGCCAAACGCCTACTCATTCAATAAGTGAGCACTATCATAAGAATTTTTAATCAATGTCGGCGAGAAATGAAATTCTTGCTCATCGAGGCAGTAAATCATACTCTTGAACTTTGACTCCTTTGTCTTTTGTCTGTGAAATGACGTTTACATTGTGTTGTACTCACAGGTGTTGTCAACTTGGAGCGCATGTTCGAGACTCCCGAACGTATCTTTGTAGTGATGGAGAAACTGAAAGGTGATATGCTTGAGATGATACTTTCCAGCGAAAAGGGACGTCTTTCCGAGAGAATAACAAAGTATCTGATAACCCAGGTTCGTAAAATCGAAACCTAGTCTGATATCTTCTGAATACACAAGATTTAATGACGGATGTTTGCTTTGATCCCTAGATTCTGGTTGCATTGAAGCACCTCCACAGCAAAAATATCGTGCATTGTGATCTGAAGCCGGAAAATGTCCTTTTATCTTCCGACGCTGAGTTTCCACAAGTGAAGTTATGTGATTTCGGATTCGGTAAGTCCAGAGTTCAGACAACTTCAGCTCAGACCTTAAGACTCTTGGTTGCAATGCAGTCGTGCGAATCTTCTCTCAATAAAACTAATTTTCTTGTTGCAGCTCGAATTATTGGCGAGAAATCGTTTCGCAGATCCGTCGTTGGAACGCCGGCATATCTCGGTACGCTACAAATCTTTCCTTCAAATAGAGATAAGCAATAGACGAATAGGGAATTTTTATATTCAATTTCGTTGATGTATTTTCCAGCACCCGAAGTGTTACGGAATAAAGGTAAGGTTTAACATTGTTTACTCGCTCCAGTAAATTTCCAAATAAGATTCGAATCTCTGTAAATACAGTTCCTTTGCTTGCGCTGGTCAGATGAAATCTCAGCGCCAAATTGAATTTCTTTTTACGGTTGCTTTTGCCTTGCAGGCTACAATCGCTCTCTGGATATGTGGAGTGTTGGGGTCATTATATACGTGAGCCTGAGTGGAACCTTTCCATTCAACGAAGATGAAGATATCAATGATCAAATACAAAATGCTGCCTTTATGTATCCACCCAACCCATGGAAAACTATTTCACACGAAGGTACACAAGTTCAGATTTTGTACTCTGTGTTGTAAACATGAAAGCGGAGAAAGTGAGCGATTTTTATAGCTACACATAAACACTAATTTAGTTTACAAAAGTTCATTTGTATTGTAGGCGAGCCGTATAATCTAATTTATTCAAATCTACAAGAGAATCTAATTAAGACTCTTTCTGCTCGTGTTCCACTTTGGCTCAGATTCATGAGTAAATATTTACTCCTTCATAAACTGAACCTATAAAGAACTAGAACGTCATGAGAAAATGAAGTAATCGGATTTACATCACAAGAAACTGCATGTTGAAATAAACAACATTCAATTAATAATTATTGCGTTGTATCTTTCTGTGTTTTGTAGCTATTGACCTCATTAATAACCTTCTGCAAGTGAAGCAACGGAAACGATTCACCGTGGACAAATCTTCAGTTCACACATGGCTGCAGGTAAGACATGAGATGCAGAAGATGCAAGTTGTCTCTGTCTTGGTTCTCTGGGGCAATTCTTCAAATAAACAATCCGTCCTCGTCTTTTCATGTGAGCCGTGTCATTTCTTAGTGCAAATTAAATATAAGGTGATAGAAACGATACGTCACTTGGGACGACATGAAATAAATAGACTCCGGGACAAAGAGACAGAATCCAAATTATTTCAGGTGCGTATCTGCCAGCTGAGCCTTGTTTCCATTGCAAGTGATGCATGCCCCTGAAATTCATTACGTTCGTAAAGCTGGAACTCGACTTTCACCTTGAATATATTTGGCAAGGGCACTTGATTTCAATGAACTAAGGAGGTTCACTAGGTTTAAACAACCTGTCCTCTACAATGTACATTTTGATTGCAATTTCCCTTGAAATTGTAACCTTGCAAAACTGTGAGATTCTTCTTTGTAATTGAAGTTGTCAATCATGTAAAACTGCTTGTGGAAATGGAAGAGACCTTATTCATCCTTTCAAGTCCCCAGAGAACGTGAACACGGAAGACAGAGATGACTGAACTTTATTTACGCGCATAAACTAGGGTATTTAATGTGCAAATTAATGAGATTTCTTTTTTGTTTAATCGAATTAGGACTACCAAACGTGGTGCGACCTGCGCGAACTCGAGCGACAAGTCGGAATTCGCTACTTGACGCACGAATCGGACGAGTCAAGATGGGAAAATTATCGCAAGGAGAATTTCCTGAGTATTAATGGAAATTCGAATGGACTCTCTTCTCCGATGTCGTCAGCCACTCCAACTGATAACTTATCTCAGTCGCTTGCCGCCGTTCGGCTCTAGCGTTGGGAAAGACTTTTCTAGTTTAATGGAGCTACTACATTTTTAAAGTATTTTCTTCTTTTACTATACGAGACGACGGCACAGGCACGACTTTCTCTCTGCCTACCTTTCACCAGCAGCTTGTCTCCTCAATTCTCATATCTGCGACATACCATTTTACTATTCGCCTTCTCGCATTCTTTCTACCATCTTATTGTAAGTACTTCTCATACATCAGGACATAATATATAATAGTAGAATGTAGAGATGGCAAGGAAGATATAATATTATAAGAATTGTCTTTGACAGCCAAGTGATTCTCGAGGGACAAGAACTAGGTAATACGATTTCTGTTCATAAAAGGAAGCTCGACTCGAGAGAAGAGAGCTCATCACCTCAGGCCAGCTCTTGAAAAATGAGAATGAGCTTCGACGTCGAATAGCTGAATGTGTGAAAGCAGGGAAAGCAACCGAAACGTTTTAGTACTATTATTTCTCCGGCTTATACAAATTAGCCTCAATCTTGGGCACGCAATATTTCTGTCAAGTAATCAGTCTTAAGTGAATTGCCTCAGGAAGAATTGCAAAAATTCTCGTAAATCTAAAACGCAGCTCAAGTTTTTATTTCCAACATTTTAATTGCCACCATTTTATTTTTGACTCGTAGCTTCGGTAGAGAATCCTCCAAGATGGGACCACCACATAAAGCAGCTAGACAGAACTTCGTATTGCGGAGAGATTAATAAAATTAAGGCGCACTCGAACTCAAACTCGGCTTTCAGAGATTCTGAAGTGCCTCGATCGTTTGTGCTGCTGCACACACTGCAATGTTTATTTGTCTTCTCGAGAATATTGGCATTCATAAAATTGATTCCAGAATTCCAGCGAAGCAGCTAAAGTGCAGTACTCTGTAACAATTGTTTTACTCGTGTTTTCTGAGACAATATTATTTCAATCATAGAGCAGTCAAAACAAGGCCAACGAGCAGCATATTGAATCGAAATATTGACTATGTTGCCTATTGCCGTTTTCCAATTTCCTTGCAAGGCGTTTCCAAACTTGTCTCATCTCATTGAACAGCAAATCGAATTTAAGCGTATCAATCGCAAGTCGCAATTTCGGTAGCTTGGAATTTTAGCGTAGACACTTGTGTATTACTTATTGACAGCACTCACACATGCAGTGTAAGTGCTGCCAAAATAATACGCTGTGAAACGCCGTACTGTACAAACAAGATGCAATCGAATATGGTGATATTAGTTTCCTAGAAACGAATCGAATGCGATTGCAACGATGAACTTTGCGTTGTAAGTTTGAGGGTTCTTTAGACTTCCTCAGTTTTGTCGGAATTTTTTAAAATGGAAATTTATGTACTTATAGATAAGAACGAATTTTAAGTACTAGACGTAAGTGTTTCTGTGGGTTGTTAGCCATAGACCTAAACGCATATTTTAATTTTAACCATTTTGTCAAATCATAATTCTAATTTTAGGTACAATACCATCCTACAATAGGAAAGTAGAATAGGTTTAGTAGAGTTATAATGTCGTTTTCATAATTTTAACTACTTTCAATTCAGAATCTTATTCCACTTATATTTATGCACTGAACGCCACTGCAATTCCCTCTTTTCTAACACAAAACATGTGCTAAGCTAAGTGCTAATGAATTGCAAATTTTTTGATGCGATAATAAAGGTTTACAATCTTTTCAAACTAATCTCCTATTTTATTCGATTCAACTGGCATTCATATTTCAAAAGAGTTCTAAAACTATTGAAATATAAATAATACACTTAATATTGCTGTGCACGTCAAACATTTATCAAAACAAAGCCTGAAAATCTTAGGTCAATAAATCTCTGAATAAATTCTTGGTAGTTCAAATGAACTACCTTCGTAATAATACTAAAACTGTGAATTGAAAGTTTCTGAGGCAAGCGACGCAGGGAACAACCGTCAAACAAGTTGGCCAGGGTTAGGATCATCATAACATGCACCGTAGCGCATTTCTGTTTCTGCCATGTCGTAACTAAGATCATTCACACGAGCATAGATTCGAATGAAAGATTCGGGCAACATCACGTAATTAATGTAGTCCGTCCACTGCAGAAACAGAATAAGAATATCAGAAACTCACTGAACTTCAATTGTTAATATTCACAAATCAAATGCCTTACATGCTGCCTCGCAGTAACGTCTGGAACAAAATACTCAAACAGCAATGTAATCAATGTCATCCCGTGGTCATTATTGAAAGGAATGGAAACAATCATTTCTTTTAAACGATCGCGTCCAAGTTTCCCTTGAAGATACATCTGGAGTTGCAAGAAACAAACGTACAAAATCAAACTAAAAATTCTGCATTCCGCAAGTGCGCAGTTTTGTCACAAAATCCTAACCTTATGTCTGACCGACTTTCCAGCTCCTTGAAAAACGGCTACCATGTCCGGAATTATTGCTTGGAATTGATCCACAATATTTTGACGAGTTAAAGCAGCGATGTTTCTGTAAACAAAATTAATCACAGATTTAAACGTAGATTTCGAAATACTGTTTTTTAAATTCAAGATTATGATGCTTACTTACTTGGAATGGATTTTAAATAAACGGCTCTTCTGCTGGTAGTCGGGTACAATGTTCATCATGCAGTAGGATCTTTGGGACATGTCAAATTCATCGCCTAAATACAGTACGAATTCATTATCATCCGTAATGTATGTGCAAATGTTGAACTATTATAGGATGAATGGGGATTACGAATGTACCTTCAGGCTCATAAATAGAAGGGCCCCGACTGTTGTAGCGGTTCATTAGTTCACGAACTAGGGCCTCGCCATCTTCTTGCGCTTCTGAGTCACTTAAATACGAGTCATCCTCAGCACTGTCCCTATCCGATCTCGCAGGGGCGTCAGGTCCATCCAATTTTCTTAGCAAGGCATCCGATATACCAACGTTTCCTCCAATCAATGACACAGCCCTGCGTCTGCCTCTTACTGACCTTGGTGGCGCGGGCATAAGCTGACTTTCATCTTTCGGTGCTCTCGGAGGACCTTCACAAATGTCTGGACTCGCTGGCCTGACTGGACGAGGAGGCGCAGCGGTGGCAGGAGGATTTCTCGCATCTTGCAACCCTATTCTTTTGTCGAGTTCGGCAGAGTTAAGCTTATTTGCATTGAATTTAGTTAGCAATCCCATTCCAGCACGCAGCAGGTTGGGATTTGATAGCAAATCAAATGTGGAAAGTTGCGTTGGATTTACTTGAGTGGCCACGGTTGATAATTGTGGCCGGGTTCCAATGCCAAATCCAGCCGCTGGTTTCTTAGTAACTGCTGCTGGTGCTACATTTTTGTTTAGAGTTCTCGGTGGTCGTTTCGCAGGAGGAGACATCATGCTTCCTTTCTGAGTTCCGCCACTCGTAGTTAGAGGCACGCTGGGACCTGAAAACTTTGGAGGACTTTTGTCCAAGTTTTCAAAGCTGAACAAGTCATCACTTCCATCAGATCCAGAGGACGAATTCTTTTGCATCCCGGTTGAAGTACGATCACGGAAGGCACCTTGCAAAGGTTCAGGACTCTCTTGAATCACTGAAGGAGTCTCAGGCGGCACTGGCATGGGTGTCGAGGTAGCGAGATGGGAAGCTGCTCGTGCAACTACATTTGAAGTTTTCAGTTTTGATTTTGTCGGTGTTCGTAAATTCTTCACAGCATGAGCCTTGGCCTTGTTTGCGGTTTTACTGACGACCGTTTCAGTAGCTTCATTTTTCTTGCTGATTGGCGAGCTCTTCCCCGTAACTTTGGACTTCAACACTTTACACTTTTTCTTTGATGGCGTGGCAGGTTGTGACTGCGACGTCGCCAGCGGTTCTGCCTTCACAGCGTGTATAGGTTCGATTGATGGAGGCACAGCAAACACCATTCGTTCAAGAATTGGCATCTCCGGGTCAATTTCTACATTTTCATTGGTTAGTTCTTCGGTAGTAGGCGTCAGATTTGGTTGCTGCGATGCTTGTGTGTTGGAGCTTTCTTTCCTCGACCCGTGTTCCTTCTTAATATTCATAATTTGAGTCAATGTATATTTGCTGGGGCTGGACATAACTGCAGACGGAGGCGTAAACTTCGCAACCATAGTCTTTCTGATCCGTTTTGGTTTCACGCTTATAATCTGAACTTCTGAACGATTTTCCTTTCTCAGAAGAGGTGAAGCCGTAATGTCAGGAGAGGTCGACGAACTCGGAAATATTGTTCGGACATGTGGTGATCCAGATCCCTTGGATGGTTTTGTCGGCGAGCTGGATTTATGTACAGGTGAGCATACTTTGGACACACTTGGAAATTTCTGCATCCGTGGTGGCGATATCGTCGGTGATTTCTTGAAATTCTTGATTATGTGGCCAGGCTCTTTGCCTTTCTTTCTTTCTGGCGATTTTTGACGAGGAGCCGGAGTTATGTAGCTTTCACCAAAGGAAGAACCAATGCTATCCCAGTTTTTCGATGACAACGGGGGTGCCAATTGGTTTCGAGGTTCAAAAGCCCTTATGGCTCCCTCGAAAGCTCCGTTCCCACTTACAGCAGAGTATGAATCTGAAGTGATAGACGTGATGCTTGCGTTGTGCTTGACAGAATTTGTGCGCTTCCCTTTCTTCTTCGCAGGCCTCATCTCGTCGTACAGGAGCGCATCGTACTCATTCAACACATCATTGTCGTCACTGGACCCTCGACGAAACGATCTACTCAGGTGCGATGTTTTCTTCTTTGGTGATTTCTTTTTCTCTAGGTGCATGGGCGTGCTAGGAGTGTTAGGAGTCAGATTACGAGAGGGAGGCGTGGTTTTCATCTTCATTTTCCCGAAAGTATTAAAGGTGTTGGTTGCGAAACTGCTAATTTCATTGGGTTTTGTCCGTAGAGGAGTGTCAATATCAGGCAAGCTGAACGTGTCATCATCAAAATCAAGATCATAAATATCTTGCATGTTGTGCTCCGGACCCAGTCCATGAAGTCCTTTATCTTGTCCTCTCGTCGAATCGACGTCATCATCGGCTTCTTCGTCTCTTTCTTCGTAGTAAGACCCTTCCACATTTAAATTGCTCCAGAACGAGTCGTTCTTGTTGGGAATTGTCTTTCTGTCGTATCTCCATTTTCGAATTTCTTCGTCGTAATGATCCTCACTGGTCTTCTTCTTTCCCAAGAAGTCGGAGTTTGAATCACTAGAGTTATTTGTTGTGGCGTCCTTATTCCCAGCAGAGTTTTCATGTAACTGATATAGTGCTAGATTAATGGAACCCGGTTTTCGATTGGCGGAGTCAGACAAGCCGAGGAGCAGGTTCACCCTGATGAAAACATACAAGAAAAGAACAAACTGATTTATCGTTCATCGGACGGAATTTATTGAAGTGATTGAATTTTAAGTTGAGCTCAAAGAATTGTTTATCCACTTGTCAATTGTCGTAATTGGGGTTGTGTCAACTCCGCTCGGGATCTGGAGGACAGACGCATTATTTGACGGTTGGAAGTAACTCCGGACATCTTCATTGATAGATCCCAACTGCTTCCTTAGACGTTTCCCGTCTTCGGTTTGGGACGCGGTCCTCCGTATTATCGCAGAGCTGATGTAAACCTTTGTTGGGGTGTAGTTTTTAAATTTTCCTCCTGTGGGAGCAACACAAATACGAGTTTAGCGGGTATGGTGAAGGAGTTCTCGTCTTCTGCAAAGTGCCGGCAAAACAAAGACAACAAAGAAGGATTCGTGGAATTGCAGTTTCGCACGCAGGTTCGTACTAAGAACTACACAACCAGTCCCACCGACATCAGGAGCGGCAGAAAATCGTGAAACAATGCTTCAAAATCGCATCAATTCTAAGAGCTACACTATCCCATTGTCATTGCTAAAAGAATGCGGGCCATCAAATGTTAATGGCAGGGAGCTTACCATAATCACGAAGTCTTGTGTTTTCATTCGCTTCGGCATCGTCTTCTTCGTCGTCGGTCCAGCAATTCTTCTTCATATCCAAAACAGCTAGGAACGGGGACTTTTCCTTGCTTGTTCCAAGCACATATCTAGTGATTGGACCAAAAGAGGGTACGATGACAGGAGTGTTTAGTTTGTGCTCGCAGGTTATATCGAAAGAATGAATTCATTGTTATTTACTCTTACCCCAACCCGATTTCTTGACCAAATGCTACATGAGAAGACTTGGAGACCTTATCCACCGGCTGTTCGTTATATTTAAGAGCTGCTTCGACCGCCGGTTTCAGCAATGCTTTAATTTCCTGCGGTAAATTTGGTAAATTATGGTATAGAACAAGCCAGCAGCCAGCAACGAAATAAAATCCAATTTCGCCAGCGAAGTGGTTTACACTCACCTTCCAGTGATTCTTTTCAGCCCATTTTGAAGTTTGACCTACTTCTTTGCCCGTCTCGTCTTTCAATGGTATTGATAAGAATGAAATCTCTATTGGAACAACGTATTGCCCAGCCTAGAATCAGAGCATTCCAATTACGACTACTTTTATTACTGAAAAGGACTTGTGACTTGGCGTAAGTTGCTTCAACTCCGAACTCGTAAGGATGGGGAAAGTGAAATCACGCCGCCGAAATCATGTAACGCCGTAAAAAGTTGCATTTTAACTAACCTTAATGTACTCAAGGTATATGCCGGGCATGTTTTCTTCGATTTAATAGCGCAGTTTAAAATTCACAGTTTTCCGAGAACTCGCTCCTTGCAGTCCTTGCTTGCTTACCGAAGTAGTCGCTGATTACCACAGACTGGCGACCGTCAAACTAATCATTGTACGCTTGTATTGAATACTGGCTCACTGCTGCGCTAAATCTGTAATAAGAATAATTCGACACTGCATAAATTCATGTTTGAACCAGTGAACAGATTAAGTAATCAGAATAACATGATTGACCATTGACCATCATCGCTTAATTGTGTTTGCGTACGTACCAGACATTCCGTGGTGCAATTCATTAGCGAGAACTGTCAACTTGTTGAGACTTGAAGCACGTGAGATTTGGGTTCCCACAGTATGAGCTGATTGGTACCTTACCACTTGGGGCCCAGGATCCGTCCGAGGGTTTTTGGAAATTGGAAACTGTTCAACTTACAAACACATTCACTTGAGCACTTAGCAAGACAGCAAGAGAAAGATCAGAAAAAAGCCACCAAAAAGAGGAACAGACTCGATACAGAAAGTTTAGCCTCGCATTCACTGCAACAACGTATTTTATACAGCGTTGTTAAAAGAATCTCCCGAGATGACCCCACAACCACAGCCCGTAATATAGTTTCTGCTTGAAGAGGGACCTCTCAAGCTCGGGGACCAGTGTAATCAAATACATGTGAAATTACCACAGCATGCCACGCCAGCTCGGGCGCTCGTTAGTCCATAAACATTTGCATTGACAATTTGTTAAGTTTGCCTAACTTTGTGGTCAAATATTGAGCTTTAATTAATCGGCATTTGTTATTGAGAACCGGTTGCAGTCAGAGAGAAGCCAACCCGACTCCAGTGACCGGAGCACCAGCGGAGCCAGGAACATACCACTCTGTATTTCATTCCTGCATTAAGATGGTACGGAATAAATATTTCAAGCTATCACCTGGTCATGGTTAATCGATGATTAATTATTGTGCTTCTATTTGCAGATGCATTTTATGCTGTTATTCAGCAGACAAGGCAAACTTCGTCTTCAAAAATGGTATGTGGCACAATCTGATAAAACCCGAAAGAAGATCACCAGAGAATTAGTTACCACAATCCTATCCCGAAAGCCAAAAATGTGTTCGTTTCTGGAATGGCGTGATCTGAAAATAGTATACAAAAGGTAATTTAGTCATATAAGCTATCAGATAATTTCTAATTACGTTCATTGGCTAATTCGCAATTCTTATTTGAAGGTACGCCAGTTTATACTTCTGTTGTGGTATTGAGCAGCAAGACAACGAGCTCCTGACTCTGGAGATCATCCATCGATATGTTGAATTGCTGGACAAATATTTCGGAAGCGTAAGATTTCATTTTTGCCGTAACGCCGTAAATTACTTCACGAATAACTTAACCGATGACTGATCGTAGGTCTGCGAACTCGACATAATATTCAACTTTGAGAAGGCGTACTTCATCCTCGACGAGCTGTTGATTGGTGGAGAAGTACAGGAAACATCCAAGAAGAATGTTTTGAAGGCCATTGCAGCCGCGGATCTATTGCAAGAGGTATGCACTATTTTCGCTTATCACACTTCTTTCCATCAATTTGCATGTTTGATTTATGCTTTTAATATTCAGGTCGCAGAGACAAATCCTATTGAGCTCTGAATGGACCTTTGTCATTTTTGTTGCATGGAGTTGTTTCATATTTAATTAATCTACAGTTTTTCTCGCAAGAATGTGTGATGTCTTTTGCCTCTATTGTATGCCTAAGAGCCTAAGCTGCTACGTTTGATCTGTTTCGCATTTTTGCATGTCAACCATCTTTGTGTGAAATTGCCTTTCAGTTTTAGTTTTACAAATGTCAGATGATGTGGAATCAGTATGGGAGTGTTTGTATCACTACGCTGTAAAATATTACATGCAAGTTGCAGATTGCTTAGCTTCCTTTCAATAATTCATCAGTTAGACAATCTTCCATTCGGTAGGGAAGGAAAAGTGACGACAGGACAGTGTAGTGGTAGTCTTACTTCAAAGTTAAATATTTTAATTTCGACTTCATCGCACGAAGGCAGAATTTTTAAATTTACAATCAGGTTAATGGCTAAGCGCAAATTGCATGAGATACTGAGATATGCGAGCAATGCGAATGAAAAGCGCTTCAGTGTTTTTAACCCGAGCACCTTGAATTGGAGTTGAACTTAAAGTTTACTTTGACCTGCTTACTACCAATAGCTTTAACAGAGATTACACAGATCACGATAACAGACAAGCTTCGTACAGTCAGTGTAAGTGCAAATTCTTACACTATCCAAAATGCATGCGCAAATTCGCATGATTTCATGTTACAAATCAGCCAATTCCGTATTCTATAAACTTGCTAAATTGAAATTATGAAATGTAGGATGAAATGATGGATTCCATTTTGCGTGAGCATGGACTCATCTAAGAGCAAGAATCTCATATCTTTAATTTCATTCCTGATTCTCACAGCCGAGCTTCTCAGCGCCTAAATGCACATCAACGAATATCAGTATTGACAATTGGCAATCGTAATCGTATCTCATGTTCAATTCTTCTTCAAGGGTTCTTAACAGTATAGATACTGGGTATTTATTAGTCAATTTAGCCTTATTTATTTTAGACGATGTAGGCAAGGCAAGCATTAGCCGTAGTAGTTATATTAATAGTCAGTTCTGGCGAATTTTATTTTTTACATGTGCTAATTCAAAAAGAAACTCGTAGCGAAGAAACTCATTGTAATCTCGAGATTAGTCAATGCCAAATGTTGATCAACTTAGCTCAGTAACTTATCTTAGTCAATGCATTCCAAAAATTATATTTCGGTACTTGAATAAATATGTATCACACTGTGCTATTTCTATATTTGTTTTTGTACCTTTACAATTATTATTGCTTTCTGTTCTGCGTGACTGTTCTCTGTCTTTAAACAAGTCTTTTCAGTTGCACTTTTCCTTTATTACACCTTACACTTTTCTTTGATTTTCCAGGAAGAAACTCCACAAGGCTTCTTTGAGGATCATGGTCTCGGATGATTATCGTCCCCACCACCATCGGTTCTCTTCCCTGTGCTATTCTAACAACAACACCGAACTTGGATGGCCTTATTTCGTATCTCAGCTCCGAAAGTTCTTTCTGTTTTATTTGGCCTCTGTCTTAAATGCCTTGAATGCCTGTCGAACTGCAGCTCCATGCCTCTCATGTATAAGAAAAATGGAAAGAAGTGCAATGATTACTTTGATTACGTTGTTGAGGAAGAAAATTATCTAAGCAGTCAGTCTGCGATTTTAAGTTGTGTTAATTTTTAAAGTTCGAGTCAATTCATGTCAGAATTCTCTAATCTGACTCTTA
Source organism: Mesaphorura yosii (assembly GCA_009869945.1). Taxonomy (NCBI): domain Eukaryota; kingdom Metazoa; phylum Arthropoda; class Collembola; order Poduromorpha; family Tullbergiidae; genus Mesaphorura; species Mesaphorura yosii. The sequence continues at coordinate 137,872 of WIXG01000145.1, forward strand.
CAATTTACAATTGTGATGTAACTTAATAGTATGTGCATTGAAAACATTCCAGAAACCTTGGTCACAAGATGATAATCTTCAAACGCTTTCAATGAATGCCTTACTTTAATGCAGTGTTATAGGATTTCAAAATTTTAATAACAAAATACAAAAAGTTGATAACAAGATTCACGAATCGTTCGTTAATTTAATATGGACTCTCTTCGTGACCTTCATCCGCTTCTGCGTGTGTAATTTTCACAGGTTCAAGTTCTTCGACGTGTGCCTTGGTTTGCTCGTATTCCGCAGATTGGTCAGCGGCCTCAGTTTCTCCACTCCATCCAGATCCTGAGCCGTAGCCTCCATAACCGCCGCCGCCTCCTCCCCAGCCGTGGCCATGATCATGTCCTCCGCCTCCGTGCCCATGCTCGTGCCCGCCGCCACTCCAACCATGTCCTCCTCCACCGTACCCACCACCTCCGCCACCACCCCAACCCCATCCTCCGCCGCCTCCTCCTCCGCCACCACCTGACCATCCAAGCGTATGGTGTTGATGAAAGTGATGATGGTGGTGTCTGTGCTGATGGTCTATCACATGGTGTCCATGTCCGTGGCCGTGGCCATGCCCGTGACCTCCGTGATGGAATATTTTGATTCGTTTGATCTTCTTTCCCTTCGCAATTCCAATCGTAGGAATATACAGTGGTTTGTGGCCTATAACGACCTTTGGAACACTTTTACCCCAGCCACCCCATCCACCTGGGAAGGGAGACGCCTCAGACTTTGTTGAAATCCAGATCAAATAGGTTACAGCAGCGACTAGGCACCACGCGAAAGAGTTTGCCATCTTGGGGCTTGGAATTGGAAAAGACCACGAATGTATTACGTTATTACGGGTTTATGCTCACTTCAACTCAGCCATGTGCATGCGCACTGAAGACGAAAAACGATGCACACCATTGAAAACAAGCTGTCCACCTTTTCGACGTTCTTGGAAGTGGCCTATTTCTCAGGTAGACTTTAGCTGGCGAGTAGTGCGAGCGATTAGCGGACAACTGATGCAATTATCTCGAAATACAAGCTTTTATAACCTGATCTTCCCTGGCGATTTCATTTCGTGAGCAATTCTGCATTCCGTTGCAATGAAAGCCAGGCTGCACTGCAATCCTTTGTACTGGTGCTAGTGCCAGTTCTTGAAAAAAACGATGAAAAGCGAGTTTTCTTCAATATTATGTCAACAATATGTTAGATTTTGGCATTTATGAAATTTTAGCCAGAAATTGCTTCGTCATCGCATAAATAAATCACGAATCAAAACGCCAGGCTTCGCTGATTCAGTATGCACACGGATTTGTATGTGAAGCAATGACGGAAAATGCCTTTCATAAGCAGAAGCGCATTTGGGGAAGAATTTCTTCGCACCTTGTCATTGCAGATTGGCGGAAAGACGGTAATGCGCATTATATAATTATGGGATGAATTAATTGCAAAGATGAGCTTTATGAGAAAGTGAAACTTGAGGCTACGGTTGACTGCCACATTTCATCGTTTGAATAGTTCGTCGCTGTCGCTTGCCTTGCCTGCCATTGTTCGTTAAGTAATTTGTAACAACTTAATGGCAGTAAAACGACTTCAGTTAGGAAGCGTAGCCAGACAATAGAATCCATGTTAATTTCTCGCAGATTAGTAAAATTTAATCCTGCTAAGCACTTTTTAAGAGTGTTTCACTATTGAAGATTGTGTAAGCATTTTTTAACTAAGACAGACTCTATTAAGTACTTGCTCAAGCCAGAACAGATATCATAATAACTATAAATGGGGATGTCGAATACTCTTTTAAAATGTAAGATAACGGAAGAAAATACCAATAAAAGGTAAACTGCTGAATAAAATGTAAGAAAGATAAAATGTTTCAGTTGTTTCCGGGTTCAACGTTAGAAGGACAATTTTCGAGCTGAAGATGAAGTAAAGCCTGTTCCAATTCTATCCTGTCCTTCAATTTTGTTAGCCTCTCCTTCATAAAGCGTACCAAAAGCTCCAATTAGCTATTGAGTTGCAATCCGCTTGAATTCCGTTCAATGTCGGACTCTTCCATTGTAGCAGTTTTTCGGAAACAAATATAGGAAGAGAAGTAAAAAATTTCCTAAATCCTAATCATGAAATTGTAACTCTTAGCCACTCTATTCACTATTCAATTAAGACTATTCTCCATACTCTAGTTTCTAAAATAAATGTCAGGGTCAATTAAAACCTGAATTTATCCCACAACACAACTCACAAGAACGTGAAAGCCGTAAACCCGTTGCAAAGTTCAGCGACGTAATCTGTGCTGTACCAATTTTTTTTTCACGGTGCGGGAAAGGGAGCAGGTGAAACAAAGGCTGTCCCAGCTGATTGGCTGGTGAACGAGTTCTCTTGCACAACTAAAACTATAGAGCAACTTTCATTTCTTGCACCTGACCTGACAAGCTTCAAGCTTGATTGTCTTTGCCTTCACACAATGAGCCTTATTTCTCTCTGGACCTGCGTGATGAATGGACTTTTTATGAAACTTCTACCTAGGTGAACTGTGAACGCAATATGTTATCAGCATCATGTCAAACGCGGGGAGAACTGTCAAGCTTGACCTTGATCTGCGCTTCGGCCGATTGCAAAAAATAGATTTTTAATTTCCTGCCGGAACGAACGGATGCAAATCTGACCACCGTAATCTCGACCAACAACGCCCAATCCCAATTTCTCAAAGCAAATTTCCAAAGCCTACTTCGTTCTCAGATGGTTCTGAGATCGATTCGAGATTCCGTCTCACTTTCTCCGTTTTCCATGTGCACATTGTGTACAGTGATTGATAAGTGCAGAGCTCGGACAGAACAATTCAATCTGTAGTTCGCAGCACGAGTTCAATTTGTTCTGACCTGAATTTTAAATCAAGCTTTAAGTTGGAAAGCAAATGACGTAAAGCGTACAGCGAAATTTTTCTCAACTTAAATAAATCCTGATAAATCCATCAACTGCTCCTTGGCCCTGTCCCTGGCTGTGGACGTGTCCACACGAGTAAACTTGCAAGTCCACGCTGGACGTGTATGTGAACTCATTCATTTGAGCTTCAGCTGCAAGTTCCGTTCACGAAACACGACACCGTGGCTTCTGACTTGAATTAGAATTGAGTCAAGGGTCCAGATTACGTCAGAGCAGCGCACCAATCCAGCCTGCACTGCAAAGTTTGATGAGCTGAAGATGGACTCTAGTCATGAGGATGTCATAAAAGTCAAAATGCAGGGCGAAAGTTTTTCGAGTTGAAGATTTTTTGTGTTTTTTAAATTGGTTCCACATAAAAAAGTTTCTTTAGATCTTTGTTTTTTATTCGTGGATTTCATCAGTGTGAGAGGCGATGGAACGATGGAAATGGAACAAGTGCAGAGTTGATACTACACGAGACCGAGAAGAGAAAGTTCTTGTTTGTGTTTCTCTCCTTTTTGCCAGTTCGCAGTTCCAGTTCTGAGCCGTCGGCTTCAGTTAACACTAGTCGCTCGCATTGTCGTCATTGTACTCTGATCCAGGGTGCAGCCCGGGGGAATTGTTACGAAGTGCCATTTGTGTTTCGAAGAAACCATTTACCCGAGTGCAAGACACAAGAGCATCAATTTGACAACTGCAGCATTGCTCCGGCCTCTGGGATTTGGATTGGTAATTCGAAGAAATGATTAATTGAGCCAGCGGTTATCACGACAGACAGACGCTCGGCTATTTGGGGTGTGAAAATGCGTCACGCGTCGTATGCGCCGCGTCGTATGATACTCACTCGACGCCGACGGCTGTTGAAGTAGTTTCGTCGAATGGTATCCTCGTCCGTTTTTCTGTTGGGCAGATTGGACATTTGACGTGCGCCGCGTCCACGACCAAGACAGACGAGACGAAATACAATGGCAGCACCAAAAATGTAAACATAGCCGAAACTTTTAATGGGAACGAAGCGACCAAACGAAATCAATAACAAAATAAAGTAATTATTATTCCAATGCCAGACAGTTGGGTCTCCAACCGAGGAAATGAGTTCACTACAGTCGTAGATGCTTCATTTGCCAATAATTAAATATGTACATTCTTGAGGGCATCATTATGAACCAATAATTGTCATACCAGACCGTACCATAATTCGATGTTTGGACGCTTAAAAGACGGAATTATGCAAATTCGTTGTATTTAGCCCGTGGAATCACTCAGAAATGAATGGCAGCCGGTGGCTACCACTAACGTAACGTCTAAGGCTGGATAGGATAAGTAGGCTATGGACTTTATAGAATCAATACACACGTTAGTATTTTGCCTTTAATGGATTTATCTATGCACCATTCAACCAGACATCACACATCAACTGAATCAACCAGTAGTTAGCAACACGCCAACGCTAAAAGTACTCTAGTCTAGTCTAGTCCGAATCTGAACTTCTGAATCAAGCCTTTTAGCGAATTCAAGCAAAACAGTGAAAGCATGCCGATATCAAAATTATGGTTGCGTGACACATAAACACAATTTGCGAAACTGCTAGAACCTAGGTCACTGTTCAAAGCATCACTGTATGCCATACGTAATTACTCAGACTTCTGCGTAGCGTGACGTCCTACTGCGTATTAATGAGATTCACAATGTCATTATGAGTGAGTCGGAGTGAGTACCCTCCAAGATGGGAGACGTCCCGCATACCGCATCTGAAGTTGAAGCTAAGGCTATGTTTAACTCAAATTAATGCAGGTTTGCAGCAAATGCGTTGGATCATTCATGAATTTTCGCAAGTGCAAGCACAAGCCGCGGAGAACGAACGTCTTGGTCATGGTCCACGGCCCACATCTTACCTTAAGACCTTTCAGGAAATCTCGAACCGTAAAGATTCATTGTGCAAGATAAAAACTTCTGGAAATGGACAGAAGACCTGGGACCGACAAACGTCGTATACGAAAAGACGAACGGCTGGCAATCTTTTTGCTGCTTGGCTGACTTAGCTTTTGGTTAAACACGTTTATCTTGCCATTCCCCGGTGTCCACTTTGCCGGTGACTTGGGACCATTCGTAAGACCGTAAATTTGACATTGGCCTTGAATTGTGACCAGCGGCTGAACATGAGCACCGATGCATCGGCAATCTAGTGCAAATTTTTCCCTTGACAGAACTGCAAAGCTACAAACGGGCGTGCTTAGTAAAACTTATAGTGAGTTGAGGCAGTGCAGGTGATCTTCCATTTGCAGAATTCGCCAACGCATCTTTCGTCTAGTTTCAATGTCATCGTTCTTCAATACCAAAAGCCTTTACCCAATGCCAAGCATGCATATCTTAAATACTATGCAACCAAATGATGTCAGACTAATCACGAAAGAAAAAAATAAAAACAGGAGCGCATAATTTTTACTTGGACTTTGGCCTGAATCTTGCGAGTTGCAAGTTCAAAGACAAAGGACCTCGTTCACTGCAGCAGCCACAATTATTTGTGTTAAACTTCGTCTGTTTTAAAAGTGGGGGATTGCAATTCGCAATGGCAATGATGAATCGCACGATGACAATGCACAGTGCAGTGCAATGCAAAAATAGAATGCTTATCTCTGCCACCGACGCGCTGGGACGCGAGAAGAAGAATTTGCCCGTCCGCTGTCTCATTCTGCTCCTGCTTCAACTCACCAAACCAAAACTGCGAGTTGCAAACTTCTAGCTGCAAAGCACAAGTACAGGACAGGGCACGGATGAGACGCGAAACTTGCGAATAGCTTTATTCGCGAAGCTTTCCATTTTCTTGCTCAGTTCGAGTCGAACAATGCGCTGGAGTAGACGAGGTTTAGGGTTTCCCTCTCGTACGCGTTCTCGCGTATTTTGATCAACAGTCTCAAATTGAATTCAAGTTTATTCGATGCAAAGAACAAACAATAAGCACTCAATCTCGTGTCGCGTCTTCTTCACACTTGAGAGGCTTTAATTAATTGCTCTGTCAATTTATTCGCTATTTGGCATCTGCAAGAAGCGGTGCAAGTCATCCATCCTCACGTTGGTGGCAAGCTAACTTGAAAGATTTCATTTCAAGCGTTCTAGACACAGTGAAGCCCAACAGCCCAAGCCAGCCATTTCACATCTTCAGTCTCCGTGAAGGTAGGTAATAATTTTGTCAACTTCGATTCCAAAATAAAAATTCACAAAGGCAAAGACCACCTCGTGAGCCAAAAATTTGCACGGTTCATTTGCGTTTGTGTTCTCGTGTGCTGTCTGTCTCTCCCAATTATATTGCAATTAAGAGGCAAGTCCATTGACCGATTACGCTCGCACAATTCCATTCTCGATTTTCTTGTACGATTTACCTTGAATCTCTAACGGCAATCTAAGTCCTCAATGTTCAGTATTGATGCAGACGTGACACAGGTGAGAATCCCAAGTTGGTTCATTCTTCAGTTCTCGAAATCAGGTTGCAGGTTGCAGACAAACTACAAGTTAATTACAAATTAGTCTTGCATTGTATCTCAACTCGGGTCCTTGACGTCATTTCAGACCGTCGCCTAGTTGAACGCACAATTACAATTGTACTATCTGCATAAATGATTGACTTCTTATTATCGTGACATGATTATGGCCGCTCACACTGCGAGTCAAACTGAACAAGGCATACGATTTTGTGGAATTTCTTACCTTCAGCCAAGTCGCGAGGTTTATAGACATGCCAGATGCCATGATCTTGATCTGGTCTCATGAATGTCTGTAGGGTTTTTTGTAGCCGGAATGGCCATGATGACTGATGACGGTTGAGGATGTGGTCAACCAGTTAGTTGACGAGACCAGATAATTTGCCAATGGCCAATCCAGCTTCTTATTCCGTTCTTCCTTCTGCAGTCTGCGCTGCCTCAATCATGAATTATAACTTTATGACAACCATTTGTTACGTTGCTCGTGTGCACACGTTTCAGGTTAACCCTGAAACTCAGTGGTTTGTGACATGATTACCTCAAGTTTATTAGCGCTGATTACTTCCACTTCGTCACTGCGAAATGGAAGTAATAGCGTCTTCTTACGTAATTAGCAATTTACAATAAGGCGAACAAGTACTTAAACAAGAATTATCATTACCATGTTATATTGGCCATACATTTCTTGCTTAATAGCAGCCATTCGTGGTTTGGTGGCTGTTTTGCTGGTGCAATGAATACTAATTAATTTGCTTGGTCATTTCGAGTCATTATTGACCAAGAACTTGAACCCGTGCGTGAATCTTTATTTTGCAGGTGTTGCGTCGCGCGTCTGTCCTTTCGTTATTATCGTTTGTTCAGTCAGGTTCATTCACAGTCAGAGATAACACACTAAAACACACATTACTCTATGCTATTATGTGTGGGTGCCTCTTTTCGCGAACCGGAACCTTGAAAAAGACAGACAGAAAAACAGACGAGAAACCATAAAATTGTGCCTTCAAAGTAAAATTGCCATAACTTGGTCAGTAATGTACCAGTCGTGATTTCGCAGTTCACCGCCAATGCCTTATTACATAATTTATAACTTTCATCTGTTAAACTATCGCACCAGAACTACTTTTTGGTAATCCCACAACAAGCAGGAAACTGATCTGCGTGTGGTCGTCATAATCGGGGAGTCCTGTTCTTAAATTCAGTGGGTGTTTTACATGTAAGTAATTAAATTAGCAGTGATTCCAACCCCATTGCTGTAAGCGCTTACGTGTGATAACCAAAACAAACTGGACTGTGTTAGCTGAATCAAGGTAGCACATTTGTACATTTAGGAATTGGATGTATTTTACGAAATATGTGCGGAGTGGCAAGTGGCATGGGGCGTGAGCCGGTTTTAGCAGGGTTGTCAATTTAGCCACTTTTTCGAGTTTTGGCCTGGCCAGTGGCCAAAATTGGTTTAAATTGATCAAAATGGCACCGAAGAGCAAATCCTACGCCAATTTAATCTATTTTAAAAAGAAGTTAAGAATACGGCACCACGTCCTTTCTCAATTTTAAACCGTCTATTGAATGATCTGACTTTTCCCACAAACGGGAAGTAGTCGCAGAGTTTTTAAGATGTTTAAACTCCGGGTTACATCGTTGCATGCAGATTTAATATACACGAATCGCTTGCACTCGACTCAGAATACGCGTAATAGTCGAATTCCTGGTTAGTGGAGATCAGTATCGTGGATAGTGTCTGTGGGGAGATGGCACTACTCGGGTATCTGAGAACGGATTGGACTGCTGACTAAATCAATCACGACTCTCACAATTATAACAATGCAACCCACGCAGCTTGTATTCCCTCTTGATTCTCTTGTACTCGAGAGAATTTATTTTCAATGCCGCATGAATTTATAGGAAAATATGACCTACGTTTTTTACGTAACTTAATGATTTTTAATTTGAGCCATTTACGATCAATTTCGGCCACCGGTGGGTGGGTGGTATTAACCAATTTTGGCCAGTAGCCAGTGGCCTGGCTATATGTAAAATCTTGCGTTTTAGAGCAACCAAGAAGAGTTCGTGGAACAAGAGCTCCATCGTGCAAAGCATTGTGTCTAGCTTAAGTAATTTTATAATCGAAAATTAATTGAAAATTGATTGTGCCATGCCCACTTCCCCACTGTGCCCCTGGAAAATTAGGCGTTACATTTTCACAGTGGAATTTGCTCTTGTGATTCGCCTCCCGGCTTAGAGATGGCTATCTTTCAAAATATTTTCTTTTATCTTTATATGAAAATGCTTTCTCTTAGCTGGGCATGTTGGACTTGCAATTAACACAAGTAAGGACAACTGCATTTCTCTTGCAGTCCTTGAAATCACTTTAACATCAAAGGCCTTCAGAATCCATTGGTTGTGCCTGGGTAATATTATCAGATTTTATTCCCTTCCAATCAATAGCACTTTGCACTGCATTGTTATTTGTGTGCCCAAGAACTCATATCAAGACAAAGTGCTATCTTGCGCTCCAAGTACACGAAACCATTTGCAGGAGGATTCCGTAGGAAATTGCCACTTGCCACGAGAGGCTTTTACTCGTAACCAATGTCATTGTCACTTCGGTTTAGTTCAAGGAGACAACATTCTCTCCTGTCAGACTGAGAGCCTCGAATCCATGTTAAAGATTCAGAATCAAGAATGGAAGTTCAAATAATGCATCTTATTTTACGTGTGCCTGTGGCGTTGAATTTCCATTGTTCATGACGAAGTAGAAGTATTCGAATCTTATTCAATACAGAGAACACCAGGTTCATTGCTTTTAGTATTGAGAAGAATTTAGCGGTCACGTTTTATGATTGCATTTAACGACCAATTGTACAAGCAAAGCATGACTTCCGTAAAATTACTATTTGTGATAGAATTAAAGAGTCAGGACAAAATTCTCAAGAATTAGGACTGCAAATTAGTTTCATTGAATTAAGCAGAGCATACGGAAATGAACATGAAAGGCTCACCCGAAAATCGTCGTAATCCTGGAAGACAAAAGAGATAGACAGAAGCCATTTAAAAATAACATGTAGCTAAAGCTCGTATTATCCAAAGTTTTTTTTATTGCCTCCGTAGACGCTTCGCTCGCACTTGCACCGAACGAAAAGGCATCTCGCCCCAAAATCATATGTCAAGCAGCCTCGCTTTCTTCTAGCTTCGTTATGTTGATCTCGCTGCCTTCGGTTTTTACTCCTCTCGGTCTCGTCGCTCACGTTCATAAGCACTTAATTTTAACAATGCTAGGAGACTGCTCGTATTCATCGCAACCGGAACGAAGCAGAAGTGGGACAATTCCCAGACTGCCGTCTCCAAACACATACGCGTTGGAGGATACCGCAAAAGAGAAAGAGATCCTCCCGGAAAGGGAAATTAAAAAAGATATTTCTCATTTTGGTACGAGCAAATACAGATTTAATGCAGGTGTGTATGTCGTCCGGAGACTAACTTTATTTTTCCACCACATAGAAAGTTTAAACTTCGGCAGGTTCATGTTCCAATGAATTTTTTAGTACTGAGTAGGCTTGTGCTTCGCAACCCTTCAGCTGACGCTTCCATGCGGCAGCACACGACCCGTACATTCTGTCTGCCACGCTTTGAGGGTTGCGGTAATTCTAACACAATCATCAACTTTTTCTTTCTCCAACCTTCTCTTGCTCGTATGTTGCTAGTTTGCTCTTTTATGTCAGAAAGTTTATTTAATCAACCAAAAATACGCTTCCTCTAATTTCATTTTATTAGTCCTCAGGTTACGTCGTATTTTTCTGCCGTGCGCAGTTCATCAACCAAGTTCTTACTTTTTATGTCGTTAGCTGGTTGATTAAAAATTTGTTCCTTGCCGCGAGTTAGAGATGTGCACAGTTAGTTGTTAAGTTAGACTCGGGCAACAAATTAGAAGCTTGCTGCGTGCCCTTTTCAGGTAGGTGAAGTTAAATTGTATTTAGCCATCTCGCCATGCTTCTGATATCAATGTGTTCTGGAATTGTTGACGAATTTTGACACGAGGGAGTATTATTGGCTTTTACAGCGAACAGCACCATAAAACTACTCAAATATTTTGTGGCACACACAACTGAAAGCAATGCAAAACAACATTTATCGGGAATCGCTCTTGCCGGCATTAAATTGTTTTATGCTGGATAAAACAATTTTCTTACTAACACCAGCAACATTACAACTTCAATTTCCGTCGTTTCGTGGCTTGTCCGAATAAGATATTTGAGAAGCGGTAAAAATAACGCGAGCGTATATCCCGAATAGGAAGAATAAAAAAATCAATTTCTTCTGTTTTGGCATTGGCTGAATTGCATTACGTAACATTACGCTTACGACGTACCAGCGCCGGCTCGATATTGGAAAGTGTTACATTTTTATAAATGTCATGAATATATTAACTGTAAATACAGAAATGAGAAATTTGAATACGAGGAAGATCCGTACGATGAATGATGATGCATGATCGACATTGGCAGAATTATCCAAGCCAGATGCATGCCTTTCGCTGAGCTGCGAGAAGAAAATGTTGCCCAGAACTCGAAACATTCAAAATGGGTTAGAATAATATATTTTCTAAGGCACCTCCGGAGCGAACGAAAAGCGGAGCATGTCAAGTCGCCTTTATAATAGCATCGACAGCGAACTGACCCACGCTGAGCCATATCTCACGGTCGGTTTGATAGAAGATACAGAATGCAGATTCCAAAGTACGAGGGTCGATCCAAAAGTTTTGCACATTACATTTTTATTCATAGCTCCGAAAATAATTAAGAGATTTACTTCTATTTTTCAACATAGCTTCCTTGGAGTTTCACACACTTCTCGCAATCTCAGACAAGGCTAAAATTCCGTTCTTGTAAAATGCGGGAGGTTTTCGTTGGAGCCAATATTTTGCATATTTTTCGAGGTCTTGATCCGAGTTGAAGGTGCGGCGCCTTATGTGATCCTTTAATGGTGGAAACAAAAAAATAGTCAAATAGTGCGAGGTCAGGACTGTAAGGTGGGTCAAAGGAATGAAGCCCAGGTCATTTGCTGTTGTGCTGGCAATTTTTGAAGTGTGAAGTGGAGGTTGTCGTGCAGCAGAAAAACTTCATCTTTCCATATATCATCTCATTCCTTATCAATGCTCGGTTTCAATTTCCCCAAAATTTTAGCGTAGGCTGTGCCTGTGTCATTGTTCTTCCTTCGCGCAAAAAATTGACGAGCAGAACTCCTATCTGGTCCCAGAACACAAGGCACATAACCTTGCTCTATAATTTCTTTATGGCCTTTACTGGAGCAGAGAGACACGAGGGAGCCATTGCATCGACATCCTCTTTGTTTGAGGCTCGTAATGATGAAGATAGGCCTCGTCTCCGGTGACAATTTGGCCCAGACAAAATTCGCTTTTCTTTTCAATCCAAGGTTTCTTGACATGCGGTTTTTCTAACTCTCATAACTCTCTTCGTTAAAATCTTTGGAACCGAACTTGCACAATAATCTTATTACTAGTCCAATATCAGAGTTATTAAACGGTGAACAGTGCCATGGGCAACTTTAACTTTGAGGACATCTCCCAGACCGTTAGCCTTCTGTCCTTGTCCAGTAGCGTCCGAACTCTGTTTGCATATTTTTCACTTATGCAAGATTTCGTGCGTCCTGATCTTGGCTGACCATCAACCGACACAGTCTCACTTTCAAACCTGTACCACCTGCGCACAGTATTGTAACTGGGACACCTCTTGCCGAAAACCGATTCCAAATCGGAGGTCTTGCCGAGAAATTCACCTTTTAGCCTCGCTATTTTTATGAATGACCTCCACTAAGTTTTCACGATTTCCATGGTTGAATCTTTGAAAGCAGCGTCAGTACAACTGAGTATCTTTGGGAACCTGAGCTTCATTCATTCAGAATTTGCTTATCATCAAAATGTGCAAAACTTTTGGACCGACCCTCGCACAGCACAAAAGATGATTCAAAGATGTTATGTCAGATCATTGTGTATTTCAATGGCGGATTGCATATTTGGATTACTATGTGGCTGTCGAATATCAACAGACACGATTCGCGAAATGCGTATGCAGAGTTTGATTTCCTGACATCATGCTGATAGACTCGTTCCTATTCCCAATTCTTGCAAAGCATAGGCCAGGACAGGCGTCTGCAAAATGTATCATTTTGAATTATTCGAGACAAAAATTGCTGTGATATCCGTGCCGAGCGGGTAGCCCCTGGCCATGTGTTATGTTGTGCTCTTCCACTCTTCCATGACAGACAACACGGCATGAAATATTGGATTCCGTAACCTACGCAAAAGTCTGGCAGAGTCGCAGCTTACGGATACAAAAATAGGGCGAGAACGAGAAGCCAACAGGCGTCCGTCCGCCTGCTTTGCAAAAATTGAAAGAATGTTCTTCTGCTGCGATATTTGGACTCGGGCAACATTACAATGATCATAAATAAATAATTTTAAACATTACACTCGACTCAGGTCAACGATGTTGATCATTGATCTCATCTTCGGCCGTTGATACGATACTTAATTTCGCGTAGATTCCGATGCACTAATCCCTTTTTTTCGTTTTCCTGCAGGACCCTGAACCGGCGACGTTGGTGAACCCGAACCCGAAATTCGCATCATATTCAAGATTACGAACGCATCTTCGAAGCGTCGGCGGCGAAATTGTGCCGTGGAAAATTTTTATAAACAAAATTAAAGTGGTCCCAAGTCCCGATAAACTCGTCTACACTTGATTCCTGATCCTCTTTTCATGATCCGTCGTAGTGAATTATTTATTAGCAAACATTCTGACACCCTCGCCCAAAATTTCTGCAAAAACGACGCTTCACAATTTCAACTTTATAACAGCTTCCATAACATGCATCTTGTGTAACACAAGTTTTCAATTTCGTTCGATTCTGCAACAATTTTTCTGTCTGCTCTGCGTTTTTTGCTGACTTCTTTGGCGTTGGATCAAAAGCGACTTTATTTTTATCCTATCAAATTGATTACGCGTATTTTTGTCTCTTTTCACTTTTTTATTTACGTTTTTCTATCCGATCATCTCACAGTTCCAATTTGTGTCGCCACCGAGTTAGTCGCGGCTTTAACTTTGCTGTGCTCGTTTTAAACTCAACCGCAATAAATTGCGGACAATTACAATTATTAAGGTCAAGTGTTTAGTGGAAAGTTGTATAGTGTAACTAATTTATGCAGTCGTTGGTGTCTGTATGTGACCTCTGTGCAATTTATTGTGCGCAGTGAAGTTGTAATTGACTAATTTGGATTATTCAGCCAAGCCACGCAACAAGAATCAAACAAGAAAATATTAAACAAAACAAGTGACAATGGCCCACGTAATTAATCACGATCACACTCATGACTCAGAGACAAATGCAACTACGCCCAGCAGCACCAGCGGAAGCAGCAGTTCAGAAGTTGATCTACTTGAGCTTGACTTCTTTGAATTGCAAAGGCGACTCTGCTTTCAGAATGAAACGGAAGAATCGACATCACAGGGAGCCACAGCAGCAGCTGTGGAAGGTGAGTTTGATTTTGGCTTGCACCAAGCTAGTTAGGCATACGTGTGCCTTGTCGACCTGCCGTGTAGGTACACGTTTAGCCTTCAACCAGATTTATGCTGGCAGCGTACTTGAGCTTGAACTTGATTTATGAACACTTGGCGTTCTGGGTGCTGGATCCAATTAATTATTTCTTATTTATTCTACGAGTGTCGACCAGCTATGCTGTATTGCGTCAACGTGGCTTACAAAAAAGCACGTTTGAGAAATCCTCCAAGGAGACCCAATAATTTGTCTCCTTCATGTTGCAGTTGCAGCTCATTTTGCAAGCTTGGTTCGAGCTGGCCGCTGAAATGCCCATTTATCATAAGCGGGATGCTTGCACCTCACAAAAGTTATCTTTTAACGGTTGATTTCAGACGAAATTTTTCCATTAGTTGTCCACAACCAACCAAAGCAGGCACAGAGAATTTACCATCTAAGCTCAGATTGGAATAAATGATCCGTAAAATAATGTGAATTAAATCGAGTACAAATCTCAGCACGATACGAGTACGACATCGCAGGATGTTCCAAGCTGCCAGTCGAAGAAAAAATTCGACTGAACTTTGCTTTCAGAGAAGTCATAAGTTGGTCGTCGAGTCATTGGCAAGAGATTAGGTTTCTCATATTTCCAGCTGAGAGTGCTATTTCGGTTCGGACTCGAAGTGTAAACACAGCCTGAATGAAGAAATGCGTTGTGGCTTTGCATTGACTCTGGCTAAGACAAAGATGATATGATGATCCGCAGATGAAATGAGAAGACTCTTTGCTCAAAGTCTGCTACCGTTTGTAATTGCTGAAAGTTGAGAGATTTGCTTTTAGTAAGACCACATTAATTTTTATCATCATGTGTTTATCGCCGAGTTGTTCTTTTCTGGTGCGATTCCTTGAAAACCGACGTACGTTGGCAATTCGCATTACCGCGTGGCTGAAAACAAAAACATTTGTCCATGTCTTTATGGTCGTCTTCAATTTCCAGATTTCCTTACCACACATTGAATTTTTATGATTATGTTTATATTTTGTAAGTCTGTATTGTCTACTTGTGGTTGGATCGTTTTGCGAATGAAGTGTTGAAGTTGGAAATTAAATCTGCATATTTTACTGATCAGTGTTTGGGGTGCATGCAGAGAATGGACTGGGCGACAAGTATTCTGACGTCCCGTCTCTGTTTACAGAAAGTCATGAGAATTTTCAATTCTATTTTGAGAATGCGTCTTGCAGATTCACTCACTTTATTATTCGCCATTTGCTTTTACTGGGTTTATTCAAATTTTATTCATGCACGTCTGAGCGTACGTCTGCCAGAAAAATTGGCATCGCATCTTTCATGCTAAGAAGCTACTTTTTACGCCCTTACACAGCATGCCCGCGTTGTGTATGTTGTGCGATTTCACGTACTCAATTTATATTGATTCGGATGCTAGAGCCGTTAGCGCGCTTCTTTTTCATTTCATTTCATTTTCAATTCAATCAATCGGGCGTGTGCGTGGATGTGAGACGTGACTTCGGCTTAATCTCACGCAAAACGACGAAACGAAACGTGAAAGAATTAAAGTTTTATTTACAAATGCAGCACGCGTGGCCAAAGCGATCTTGAGAGATTCTTTCATGCGAAAACAAAAATGATGCAATCTTTGGTAAAATTTTTGCCCAACCAGAGCAGCAGAGCCGGAAGCCCTGATGTACGGATACCAGAGTGGTTTGAACTGGAATTCAAAGGTCCAGATAAATTGACTCACTTGTTATGTCATTTTGTATGAAGGGTATAAATCGCGCTGCTTCTCTGAATTCTGGGCGGTGATTTGTCATGCTTTATTTGCGAAATGCGAAAAATATTTTACGCATAATCTTTTGCTCTTTTGGTACGCTCCGCAATTGAAGCAGTTATCATCTGTTATGAGATCCTGTTTCTGGATGCCTGGCAGTAAGTATGACTAATCAACCAAACTCGCATCAACAACAAATGAATCATTCAGCGAACGTATTAATTTCACTTGAGTGATAAATGAAGCTTGAAATCTTGAGCTGTGTGGGAGCGGATAATGATAAAGATTCTCAAAAGCAATAATATTTTGCGAGAAAATAGTCAGCGGATGAGCAATCGTAAATGTCACAAAAATTTACCAGAAGAAATGAGTGGCTACATGTTGTGTTTACATTTGGGGCAAGGGAAATCGACTTTGATATTCGCAATTTTGTGGGCCCATTCCTGCTTTTCATCTAATTGGCATAGGCACGACCTGAACGCTGTGACCTCAAATCAAATATTTACCTTTGTATCACAATGTGGTAGTTCGCAAATAGGGCTTTCTGGTCCTGGGGTTTTTATCCAGAATCTCGTGAGGACGAAAGAAAAGGCCGTTAAACCTCATTTGAAACTTTAATGAGATTTGAGGTTTTACGACTGCTTTGTTATCCGCTGTCTGCTCACCGCTTTAATTGGCAGTTAGGGGTCCAAATTTCACCATACACAATGCTTTGTCGAAAGACACGACTGCTTGGCCGAGCGATTGCATCATTTAATCATTGCAGATCAAATGCCGTAAGTTGTAACCTCGCTATTAATCTGCGACAAAAGTCTCCTCTACAGGGTGGCAAAGTCAAGTGAAGGATTTGTGATTCTACGATGAGCGGAAAGGCTTCGCGACAAGAAGCCTATTTGAACCAATTATAACTCGAACGCTGCTGAAACGGCGTTCGCCATATTGTGATAAATTGTTCAATTATCAAGCTCTAAATTTATTCCAGACAAAGCAAACTCTACTGGGAAATGATCACCCTACGTCATGCCTGCCGTGCTCCTGATCTTAGCTAATTGAATTAAATTGCGCGTATTCAAATTCTATGCTCAACAACGACATTATTGGCATTCTCTTCTCAAGCAAGCTGTGTTGAATGTGTAAGAATGTAGCGTGCTGGTTGTAAAAGAATATGAAGTATTGGGGGTTCGAATTCTAGCACCGTCGTCAACCGGAACCGATAAAGATCTTGACTATAGCCTTCATTTCCGCCCAATTCAAAGTCATGCCACTTCTCTTTAGTTATGGTAGATGCTGCGTTCCAACTTTTCAACTGAAATATTCACACCGTGCAGTGATGTAAGGAAATGATGTAAATCGAGTTCCTACGAATTTCATAGGTTGAATCACAGAATTAGAGCGTGGAGAGTAAAATCAAGTTGGCAGTTCTTGGCAAGATGCTGTAATATACACCGTGGTCGGGTACTTGGCGGAGTGACACTTCGCGGAATTTTTTCCCCGAATGACCTATTTGGTTGACAGGACTTTTGGCCGAATAACACTTGCCTGAATGTAGCTGAAGTATGCTCAACTGAGTTGCCTGAGTACAATGCAAGTGCGTGTGCGACGAGTGTCACAAAACTCTCTCCAGTGAAGGCACAAATTTCGTGATGGGGTACATGGCCTTCAGGTGGCATTTGTGCCATCACTAAACGTTGTCCGGTTTTTTTTATGAAATACTACTGCTTTAAGAAATTTACACTGGGAGACTGAATGCCAGAAAAGAAGCTGAGCGGAGGCCTTCAACAAATACAAAGAAAAATGTAGACGAAATGTACAAAATTGAAAAACATCCTGGAAATTTTCAACACAACGGACTCGATCATGACTTATTTACTGTCCATTGCATTGAGTTTGCGCGAATATGCCAACAAATAACTTTCTTAATTCTTTTTAATTTTGAAGAATTGAGGTAATGATTTGATCTGATTCGTGGTCCAAATGTTAAATAAATCAAATTTTTGACTCTTTTCAAAAACAGTCTGCCAAGTGTTCATTCGGACAAAAATCCAGTCAGCATATAGGCCATTCAGGGGAAAAAATTCCGCGAAGTGTCACTTCGCCAAGTGCCCTAACACGATACACGCAAGGTCTCCGTGTAAACAAAAATCAAATCAAATATCACCGTCATTTCGTGAACGAGCGAAACTTTGGCGATGTCTTCTTACTTTTGAGTTGAGAAGTTGAAATCTTATGCGACTCACTTTTGATTAAGGGCAGTCGGAAGAACGTAAATTTCTGAGAAATTTCATTTGAAACTGTACAGGATGCATTACAGGATCCAATTTGTCGTCGCCAAGAAGTCTCGGTGGATGTACGAGTCTTGTTTTATTGTGACTGGCACAGATTTAAGGCGGGAGTCAGTACTTTTGTTTTCACCAAAACTTTTTATATCACTCATTCACTCATCCATAAAAATAAATAATACAAACCAGGGCACGGCGCTCAGCAGAAGAAGAGCAAAGATCAGTCACTTCAAGTCAATTTGAAGCCATGTTGAAAAGTACGTAGACTTTCGAGGCCAGGCCTTGCTTGGCTTGTCATCATTTTTCTTGCTTCTCGCTTTCAGCTCCACAGAGTTTCACGTCTCGCAGTTCGCATTTGGTCGGGTGATTCGAAAGTTTCTTCATTTAACGAGGACCAGAAGGAAAGTTACGACGGGCCCGGACCGGGATAAATAAATAAAATGGCAAGAATCGAACTCGGATTTCGCATATCTAGAGCGCAATGTAACGACGAGAACTGACAACTGTGTGTGCATGTAGTGCAGTAACTTTAAACAAGAATGCGACAAGTTTGAAAATTGCTCCGAAATGTGATTTTCATGTTTGCTTGTAAAGACTTTGACAATGGCTCGATGATGAATTCTTAGTCGAGCCGAATTGATGACGCGGGTCCTTTTACAGTTGTGGGGCAACAGATTTGATGCTGGTGTAGCATGATTCGTGCCAGTCGGTTTCGTATAAACTAAAAAGCCATGTGAAACAATTTTTGGCGTCCGTTGCGACTGTCAAATGACAAGGGGGGCAAAATTCGGGCTTCTTTGACGTCATGTTTCATTTTCATGTCAAAAATTAACAACACGACCATCCACCATATCTTCCATATCCCATGGAAAGCTGTCAGAACTACAAATTGACACGTCGATTCCACGCCGCTGAATATTGTACCACAAAAGCTTAAAAGTGAAGCATGGGCGATATTTTCTCCCGGTATACTCCGCACATTAGACCCACGGTCCACGGTTCTTCGTGGCTGTCTGCTGTCATTCACGCAATATGATTCATGTGATTAGATTGGGCCGACACATTCATTTCATTCAATTTTGCAAGAGGAGTTATCAACCCGCAACAGAACAAACGTAAAAGAGCATCAGCATTTTTCGAATAACGAATATTTATGAATGATGATGTCAAGTCACGCGAACTCTTTGAAGAATTTGGAGATTGACTTTCTTGTATGTCGCTCGACGGCCTGTCAAATAGCTTGGCGCGATCTTGGTTGTACCTTAGCATGGCTTCCTTCCACATCACAGGCTAATTCAGGTTGGTCCTATCCCATACATCGATTTTTTGAGTTGGTCGACGAACTGGACTTCAGTTCAGGCCTCACATTGCATTGCCACTGCCACGGCCAGGAACTCGCAAAATGCACTTAGAATTTTATCGGGTCGTGCTGAGAATTCCTATCCTACACGCGTCTGCTTCGACTCACTTTAATCTTTCGCCCGTCCTCGCATGTTGACAAGAATAAATCAAACGTTCCTTAATACTGCCATTGAGTCCATCTTGAACGTGTAATAATAATTCTGCACATCTGGCCAAATTCACATGCTAAAATATGAACCGCTGCCGACAAATGATCAACGTGTGTTTCTTCGTTCTGGGCATTCTTACTGCCGTCAGAGCCGTACTGAAAACATAATGACGGTGCATTAAAATGAAATACAACCGGTGAAATTGCGAAAACTATTTCGAGTTATTTGATTCTGAAAGAATTTTTCAACACACGGGAAAGAATTACAATAAATAATGGCAGAAACTTTTCGGTCCGCTATTTTGTTCTTCGAGATTGAAACTCGGAGGTCGTATTTTAGGCGTCCGATTGTGATTGTCGTTTCTGTTGTCGATTCGGAATTCTTTTCCTGTCCACCAATAGAAAATTCCAAATGAGCAGTGGTGATTGATGGCTGAAGTGAAATTGAAACTTTTCTTACTTCGCCGACGTTTCTTAGCGTGCTTAATAAAACTCGACCTTCTGAGTTTTAATCCGCGATTCGGAAAGCCCACTTTGTCAGCTTCTTTCATCTTTACAAACGCAAGGCTACTTTGATACTAACTTGCAACAAATTACACGAATTTTTTCTTTTCTTTCCAGGTCGTCTCACATGTCCACGCATTTTTGATGGATGGTCATGCTGGCCGGAAACTTCAGCGGGCACAACTGCGTTTCAACATTGTCCATATTTCATAACCGGATTTGATCCCAAGCGTAAGTGCAAAGAGCTCTTGACACTATTTGTCGGTCTTTTGTTGAACACGCGCACGTATATACGTAGAATTAAGATGGCAAGAGGTAACCTACCACGTCATAAATCATGGCGTACTTAATCCGAGACTTATTACACATTTTGCGCTAGACCACCATTCAGCATAGCGTATACGACCATCTTAAGTTTCGAATCATGTTTTATTTCCTTGCTTACTGGTCAAATCAAAACGTACTGCTTGTTGACGAAAAGTTTGTCAATCGAAATTCCATTGAACCGAACAATTAAGTATAAACCTATCATTTGTTTGACAGTCGAATTCTCGAATTCCAGTCGGGTTATTGACTCACCGAGTCCCTTTTAGATTGTCCAATTTGCTAATGAAATTATTATCGAGTCAGCACCGGGGCTTGGATGTGGGTTCATAGCACTTGCATCTAATGAGTTTTACCCATTTTACTGTCATTGAACAAATCAATACACTTACTCTGAGCCAAATCACAGTTGACTGCTTTTACTACTCTGAATTTGACATGGCATGACGTGACAGTCGGTATTTTAAGCGTGCCACGACAGAATATTTCGCAGACGGTCGACGGGAAGTAGGGAAGGAATTCCATTGAGTGATTCAAACAGAGCAAGACTCTAACCAAACTTTAACTTGTAATGCAATGCTTCACTCAAATTGTATTTCCAGAGGCCGATGGCATTTCAAGCACCCGTGCCCCAATGCTAGCACGTAGTACCTGTAATTCCTACAAATCACAACACAACCCAGCCCAGAAAGCTAAAAGCACTTGACTTGTCCCAACCGCAAACTTTGTGAATAAATCCCAGGGGAATTTCTCCAGGAGTAAATTTTAAGTTTCGATTTATTTACCATTTAATTTTATCCACGCGCTACACGAATAGCAGAAGATGGAAGCCGTGAAAGGTGTTGACAATAAATGTACGACTGTTTGAAAAGTAACATCACAAGCACGAGTAGTAATTGTACAACACTTCATTTTCTTTGTTTAGTATTTTGCAAACTTTTCTCACAAGGAAATTTCTTATCATCTATTTGAGTACATGTAGAATAGATAGAATGCTTTAAGAAAACACAAAGTTTTACATTTACATGTACATTATCATTGTTGTTCTTGCTGTGTCTCACGTTCTTGTCCTGGCGTTCCTTAAGAGCGCGAAGATTTTTATCGGATTACTGCAAAAGTTGTAGCAGTTTAATTAAGCAAAGTGTCGGCTCGGCGGTTGAATTTTAATTGGAGAGCCTCGCATTATTTTATTACCTTCACCACTACTGATTTTTTACATGTGATGAAATAGCGACAAGGCAGGGCCGCGAAGAGGCTATGAACCCTGCTGGGCAACGGCCAGGAATCCAGCGGAAGTCCATTAAAGCTCGCCTTTGCGGTGAAAGTTTGATGACCACCATGAATAGCAGTGGAAGAATGATGTGAGGGGAAAATACAGCAAGCACTTTAAAATTCTTTACTGAAAGTTGGCAAGTTCACATCATTGCATAAAAGTGAGGCGAAGTAGATTGACCTGCGGCTGTGCAATTACTCGTAATGGTCAGGCTGATAATTCAAGACGCGTGGGGAGGCATATGACGTATGCATGCAAGCGATACAGTGACCACAAATCACACGAGACACATTTTATCCAACACGCTCTGCGCTAATGGGATGAGGCAGTCGGGCAGTCAGTTTCAAACCCAAACAAACAAAGCCAGGGCCAGAGCGGCCAGAAGATGAGTAAGATAAAAGAGTCCGAAGAGCCAAGGCTGGAGCCGTCTGTCTGTCCCGTCTGAAACAATAGAGGAAAAGATTTGTATCACTTTTGCTTTATTCTTGGAGCACTGGTAATGGAAATGGTAAAAATAATGATTAGCCAAAGAAGGAGAGTCGAAAGTAATAGGAAGAGGCAATAATCGTAAATAACTGCGGAAGAAAGTTCGTGATCCTTTAAAGACAAACGCTCGTGGAACAAACAGGCAATATTTTATATTTAACCAAAGTAGGAGAGAGTTGCTTGCAAATGGCGGCGCGTGCTTAATGAGTTTCCGTTTGCTTGGAATTTGTTCTTGTGGCCGTGGCCCGTGGCCCACGTGCATCTCGGAGTTATTCAGAATTTACACGATAGAAACCCAAATGGCGCTTTATTCAATGCAATGGCAATTACAAAACTCAATTTCAAAATTCCGTGCTAAATCTGACGAATTTTAGAATTACAACGTCGACCTTTTCACAGAAAATGCGCCGTTCTATAACGCACTGTCTTCAGTTTCGATATTGTAAAGTTTTAGTCATGCAGAGCGAAGGTGTTAAAATGCGGTCAATTCTCAATAAGTTTGCAGGTGACATTTGTTCACACAAAAGTAAAATTGAAACAATGGAGTTGGTCTTTTGTTCTGCGCTGGCTTCACACTATTTACATGGAAGAAGGCCATATGAGTTAGACTGTGTTGTGGCAAACACGAATTTCTTGGCTTCCACAGCCTCCACCAAGAGCAATAGTAGATTTTTATTCATACGGGCGGCCGCCCCTTCAATTTGATTTTCCTCCACCAAGAGCAACCTCGAGTTGAAAATGTTCAGGCATTCCAGGAAATATGCACGTCAATAGAAAACTCGGAACTTGCATGGGAGAATTTCCTGTACACTTGGTGGGTTAATAGAAATAGGATAATTAGCATATTGATGAATTTCTCCTATACTCTGGTGTTGCTGGTAATTCGAATGGAACATGATTCTCTTTCGGAGCCTAAACTTGTTTGATGCTAATGAATTGCGTCTTTGAAAGAAGAAGCTAGAGATGAGACAGAGTCTAATTAAATTTGAGGACGCACTTTTACGTGGAAAATTTAATAGTGGAGACATAATACGCATAACAACAACGTAACGAAGCCAATTCTTAGTCCACTCTTTTCGGTATCGTGTTTCAAATGATTCCATGCTTCAAACATTTCCAATATGTTCTGTGATATTCAAGTTAACTGTAAACCAAAAAAATGGGTATTTTTCAAAGAACTGTCTGTTCAAGAAATGAAATTCAGAAATGTTGCCCCAGAAATAATCCAAATGTACGCCTGTCCTATTCGCCCCAATTAAACTCTCGAAACTATAGTTTCGAAATTCCGAAAATACTGCGGTTTGAAATGTGACAACAGAGTTCAACACCAACAATTTCCATCCATCCCTGAGTGTCAATTAGGCATTCCTTCGGCTTTGCTTTGTGGGAGGCAACAGAATCCGATGTGGTGCGAGAACTTCACTTTCCGCAAAGGAATCGCAAATATTTTGATTAGTTGATGACAATGATAATTTTTTCTTGGCAATCTCCTCTTCTCGCCGCGCCGCTCGGCCGAATTTTGCTTCACATGCAAGAAAAATGAGTTCAATGATAATCTCGTGGCACACTCAGCATTTTTCGAGTTTCGAGGTTTAAAGGATTAGGCAAACAAGGCTGAAGCCACCGCACGTCGTCGCTTCGGATGAAATGTTGCAACCCACTGCGGATTTTTAGCGTGTGTCGTGTGTAGAGAATCAATAGTTCGTTTATACGGGATTTTAATGTAATATCTTCGTGCTTTCCACTTTTTGTGCCAAAAATGAATAACAAGCATAAGAACAACTTAAAATCGAGACGCTTCTATCTGTTCAACCTGTAAAAAGGAAGTGAAACAAACTTTGCATTGAAATACTTATACTTCGACTTCCTCAGGATGTGTGACATCATTAGAACTATAAACGGCATAAAGAACCGAAGTTTGCTTATTCAGAATTGGGGCATGTCGCAAGGTTAAATCCGTGAGCTGGAAACATCTTAACACATTATTCGAGGTATTAAGTAGCAAAGTCTAAAAGGACTTATCGTAGCTCAACTCAAATTGCAATGCTTGAAAATCTGAGTAACCTGGAAATATTTTTGTAGTTCAAACGAGCTGAAACTGGATTACTTACTTCTGAGTTCATATTTAGAATTTTGGAGAAGATTTCCATCTCGGATTACAAGAACAAAGTAGTAGCCTATTAAAGTATTAAGGACAGGAATTTCGAGTCTAGAATTGTAATCTGCTTTTAAAATGGAGATGCAAAGGAATCCTTAAGCCTAATTCGGATTTAAGACGGTGCGGTAAATTTTGAATGTCTTGAGTGCTCTAATTGGGAACAAGAGCTTCATCCTTTTTGTGAGTAAGGACAGCGGGAACGAGTTCGGAGTATATTTTGCGGTCTCTGTTGCTTGTCAAGATTTCAAAGCTTTAAAGGGTTACCGGGCGCAAATGTGAACTTGTTGACGCCTGCTAATGGTTTCATGATTACGATTATTTCGCATTTAAAGTTTCATGCTTTATAATTGCAAATAATGAGCAATTAATTTAACCCAGGCGAGCACAATTTTGGTAATAAACATTTACTACCTGAATTAAAATGTGGAGTTCGCATAACTTTCATGTTCCTACGCAAATATGGAAAGAGTGAGGATGATTTCGTTTTAATAGTGCGGATTGGGAATAGTACAAAAGCGCTGTCCATATTTTCTAATTCCGCTGCAAAATCTAAATAGCGGTCAGAGTAAATAGCAGGATTTTAATTGTTTAGCTTCTGCTAACCTGTCCGCTCATAAATAGAAGCACTTTAATTACTGGAGCAGAAGTACTTAGTGAGGTGCACTGAAAGAAAAGTTCTATGCAAGCGATGAGAGTTAAAAGCTGATGAAAAGTGCAGAAGGCAATTACGTATTCACTTGTGTCTGTACTTGGCTGCCTTGTTTCAGCGATTTCGTGAATTCGGGAAACACGCTCAAATAGCAAAAGTAAATAAGGCAGTAACGATAAATAAAAAGCGCGATACGGTGCAAGAATGTTTACTCTTTGTCTTTCGTGCCTTAGCTCTGCCCGTTATCATTTATCACGCCTGAAGCCATCGAATTGCGTCAGAGTTTGGCTCCTGCCTGACTTGCTAATTGGAACCCATCCACGTAACGCTCTAGTGTGGTGGGACGGTAAATATTTCATGAGGTCCAGAATATTTTTCCATTCCAACGACCTTAATCTGTCCTTAATCAAATTATAAACAGTCATTGCGGCAAAAACAATGACAATGACAATCCGCATCCACGCCCACGCTAGGACACGTCCTAATCGTTATGATCATGCGAAATTAGCAAACATGAAGCATTTAGCGAATGAAAAATCCACTTGAGATGACTCTTACTGCTGCGCACGCGAAAGTCAATGTCAGTTAGTTACTTTAATTAACTTTGACATACGTGTAACTGACTTGACGGAATTCCGGACGATGCAAAAATACCAATAACAATGAGGTTAATGCCACCATTCGATTGAAGTCAGGGCTATTGTTATAGTAGAATTGTGATGTGGTTGGCGAATGACAAGTACTAATGAATGCGAATTCCAGAGGCACGCGCAATTCCAAATTATTTCCCGTTCTAAATGCCTTTGTACTTATTTAGCCCAGTAAATATTTTACCCGGTTTTTGATTATTGCATCTTGGCAAATTGGAACTCAAATGCAATTATTTGTAACTCAATCTTAGAAGAACCCAATTAAAAATATTCCTCGTGTATCAATTAAAATTAGGCCGAAGCTCTGACACATAACTGGATTATTGAGAATTTCTTAATCCAATCGTTGCAAATTCCATAAATCTTTGATGCAGTGTGTTGTCGTTCTAATTCTTGCTCTAATTGAATCTTACGATTTACCTGTTATTAGATTGTGCTAGAAAGTATCAATGTTGTGCGAGATGATGGTAGTCTAGTTGCCTAAACACTTACTTTACTGCATAGTTGTAGTTTGTTTCCAACTACCAAACTCAATCTCTAAAATACACAATTTGCTAGTTATTTCTGCCACAGCACGAATGAATCATTCATGGATCATATTTTAAGATAAACATCGTTTATACGCTTTCATCTGTTTTCATTCAACTGCCAGGCACAACTTTTTGAGTGACTGGACTGAGAACATCGTTAAAATATGCTGGAATGTTGAGAGAAAATATTAGTACGCCATTTACATAGTCAATATTGACACAACTTCTTTGCATTCTTTCACAAAGAAAGTTTTTCTTAATTATTGATTGCCTATTCAACTCAACAATCTCAACTCTCAAAGGGAGCAGAACCAGTCTTCATTAATTTTGTTAAAGAAAGCAGTAGCAAACATCCGACACGTAAAAAACGAAAGGCTCGACTCGACTTTTCGAACGCCCAGATGTATTCGTGATGTTTTATGCCAATTTCAATGAAAGTCGGTGAAAGTATCGAGTAAATTGGGTAAATAAGGCCAAGACTTGAAATTGAAAAATACGAGATTCGAATGTGTGCTGCTGGTTTCTACATGATACACGCTTGTTTGTGAAAGACGCGCCGTGCCGTTTGTACTTTTGCGTACAACCACATTAATAAAAGAAGCCTTACAGGTGTTGTCTTTCTTTCGCCGTTAGATTGAAGTATTAATGAATTCAAGGCTGCTATTGCTGGATAGTTAATTCGACTCATTTAAAGACACCCCACTCAAAATTGCACTCGTTTTTTAAACTCGTTTCTCTTTCTCTGAACAGGTGAAGGCCACAAACAATGTCTTGAGGATGGGACGTGGTTTCGTCACCCCGAAACGAATATGAGCTGGTCCAACTACACCACCTGCGTTGATCTCAACGACCTTGCTGTAAGGTTTATCTACTTTCTTTTGCTCCTTTTGGCGCTACTGGAAATTCAATGCCAAGTTAACAAGCGGAAAGCAAGAAAGGGCGAAAGAAAATAAGTTTATCGCCAAAGTCATGATCTCAGAATAAAGGTTAACGTGATACGATTGCTAGTGCCGTGCAGTGTAATCATCTGTGGAGAATGGGGACTGTGCGGAAGATGTTACTGCTCCAGTTCGCGACAAATGACGGCGCCGCGATTCACGCAGAAAACGAGGGAAATATGATACCAGAATAATAGCCTTTTTGTAATAGAAGACGAACCGTTGTTCGCGTTCATTTCCCAGTTCGGCCCACATGCCCGCGGAAAGTTAGACCCATAAACGATTTGATGATACGACCCATAAGTATATAATAATGATGGCTTTCACTGAATTCAATTGTCCTCGTCCTGGGCAATACGGGACAAATATCGCACACGTGTACTCGGATTTCTGTACTGTACAACAGCAAAGTAAAAGCGGGCAACAGGGTCCCAAATTGGTTAACAGTTGATTGAACCACATAACGTAATAACAGCTCTGGTAATAATGGCTCTCCTCAATGTTTTATCACATTGCAAGATTGCAACTTCATCTCTACGGTCGTCCAAGCCGTATTATTTCCTCAAACTTCAACAAGCTGTTCATTTTCTCGGTGCTCGCTTCACTTTTCAACTGTTTGTAAGCTCTTTTGACCCATTGTGTGGGGTGGCGTGGCTTAAGCCATTCTTTATTAAATAAAACGGTGCTGTCTGCCCTGCCCTGCCTTGTCTGGCCTGGCCTGGCGTACTGACGTAGTTCTTATAAGGTTAAACCCAATGGAGCAGAGGAAAACACATAAACCTCAATCTCTATTAAATTTCCACGCAGCTCAGCAATGCAGCGTAACTCAACGCAACGACGCGACGAAGGAGTTGAATTTCTACTCCATTCTATTCCGATCAGGATCATGATACCTCAGCTTCTATTATGTCAAATATTGACTTTCTGTGCACAATGCGCGCGGCAGTGCTTTCAAATTTCGTTGATGTTGTCCTTTCTTTTCCAATTTTACTCGGAACCCATTATGAAGAGCCCCTGGCTTCAGCTATACTGTAGCTCGTCATCTCTGCTTAAGGTGCTCAGCTCAGCCTGATGATGGTGGATACGCAGGAATAAAGGAATAATAGAATTCTGCAGCTCAGCGATTTTCTCATTTATAGTAATAACTAATCGCATTTCCTATTATAACCGTGGCCATGAACATGAACATGATCATGAAAATTGCTCACGAGTTATGAATTTGGATTCCAGAATTCTCAGAAGGCACTAGTCAGCTGGCCGTTGCAATTCCCTGAGCACCTGTCATTTTATCCGCCCTTCATTTCCTTTCATTTCATTATGCATCAGGCGATCAGACCACAAGAGCGTGATCAAATTCGATTCGAGTGCATCAAAAATTCCCATCGTCCTTCAAAAGCTTGGCTTGCGGATCGGCATAAAATATTTTGCTCAGGATGCGGGTGTTGAAGAAAGTATGACATTAATGTGAAAATTAGAAAAAAATGTAAAGAAGATTCGTTGAGCCCTTGATGGAATGGAAGATGGAAAAACTGCTTCGATTCGTGAATCACGATTCGCATAAGCACTTATCTCTGACACTTTACCTGCGCTGCGTTCCGCGTGCCTTAAATTTCCTTCATATTTCACAGCGCGAGCGCGGCTGATGTTCATGTTCTCTGACTGAGCAGCGAGCAGCAGTCATTCGTACTACGTTATGTAACGTCTTTGCTTAATGTGTTTGTAAGCTCTGTGAAAGTGGAAATTCTTTCCCCGCTCGAGATTATTCTACTCTTACTCGCAGAGCATATTGAAGTTGAAAGACATATTTTTGGAGAATATAACTTGGCAATTCATAACGCCCAATCCTACTTGAATGAAATCTTTCTATAAATATTTTAGAAGATTGAGAAGAGCCCATTCTCAAAGGCTTTGCTCTCTTCCTTTTCTGTTTGCTGCTGCCCTAAACTTCACCTTGAATGAAACTATCACACCATATCAGAGTTAGGAGTTACGGTAGAAAGTGCTTCCGAAAAGTGAAAATGATCAAAGTACCGAAACGGAAAGATTCTTGAAGCCATTTTTTTCTTGCTGGTGCTTCGTAAACTGACTTGCACGTGTAA
Organism: Mesaphorura yosii; assembly: GCA_009869945.1. Lineage (NCBI taxonomy): Eukaryota > Metazoa > Arthropoda > Collembola > Poduromorpha > Tullbergiidae > Mesaphorura > Mesaphorura yosii. Next base: position 167,026 of record WIXG01000145.1, read on the forward strand.
CCTCGTATTTGAACACTTGAACTGGTCCAATTTCTATGCACACAAGATGAAAGATTTCCTTCTTCCCCGAGCTTCCTTTTCCGAGTAAAAGAACTTCAAACTTGAGTTCTGTTTTGGCGAACCGTTTATCGTATCATGTAACTTCGTAAGCGATAAGGGCAGGCATACGTTTAGGGAAGCAAAGTTTGCAAATTCAAAAGGTTAATATGCGCCATAATTTTGTTAAGCATGAAGCGTGCACACTATAAAAAGAAAAAAGTAGCAGGGCTGAAGTAATTTTTTGTAAATCAATGTACCTTTAGCCCCCAGCCTCGAAATTGAGTTTTAGGTTCGCTATAATTAGGTTCTATTCTACGTCAGCGGTACTTTCATGAGTGCGCTGGATCTTGGAAAAATTCGATGCCCTTTGCGTGTTCAAACCATGTTCCCATCGGCGCTTAAATTAATTTTTTAGAATAATTGTGGAATTTTCCGAAACTTAATTAATTTTCATTGCTCGAAGTACTAACTACCATGAAAGCATTCAGAAAGCCACAAATCCGCGCATAATCCAATTCTGGGATTCAGCATGAATTTTTAATTAAATTGCAGGCACAGCATCGGGCGAAGACTTCTTGCGGCTGTTCGCTTGATTAGAAACATCATGATTGAATAGATTGAATACTTATGTTGGCTGTGTATGATTTTGATTACAGTGGCGCCAGAACGTAATGCGGATTCAGGAGATAGGCTACCTCATATCACTCTGTGCACTCATCTTGTCCCTGGTCATCTTCTGCTCATTTCGGTCTCTGCACTGCACCCGAGTCAGAATCCACAAGCACCTTTTCGTCTCATTCATCATAAATAACACGCTTTGGTTGATTTGGTACGGCGTAATCTCGTTTCCGGAAGTCCCCCGCAATCCAGCGAATGCTGTAAGTAATTACTAAGAGCTGTTTTAATTAGTAACAGATCAAACAGAGAATTATTCGGTCCTTGCCTCCTCTGTTTGCTGTGTAGCACTGGTGTGCGTCTCTCCACGTTCTCGTTCAGTATTTTTTGGTGGCCAACTACTTTTGGATGTTTTGCGAAGGTTTTTATCTTCACACTCTCATCGTATTTGCGTTCACGCGCTACGAGTCTAAGCTGCTACTCGGATTCTACGTTGTCGGATGGTTTGGCCCAGCAATACCAGTTGGTCTCTACGCGCTGTTCCGAGGTCTAGATCCAGATCCACTTGAAACTATCGAGTAAGTGACATAATTTCCTCCGCCATGAGTTTAAGATGACATTTCCATTATTCGCTTGTCGTCTGCGGCCGACACTGGCGCTATCACTTGCCTAATATCTGCTAATAGAAATCTTTAATGTATTCACGCAGATGCTGGATTCATCCGTCGACATGGACGTGTAAGTAATAAGTTAAGTTAAGACAAGCGACTCAGTTACGTAATATGCGTGCTATTTCTTTCTTTCCCAGACTTTCTCTCAGTTCCTGTCTGCGTGAGCCTCGTTCTCAGTCTCATGTTTCTAATTAACATTCTCCGCGTCCTCCTTATGAAACTCAGAAACAATCGACGGCAGTCAATGGCACCGACTCATATGCAGGGCGAGCACGGAGGCGAGAGTCAGAACGCGATTCGAAAGGTAAGCCACAAGCCACAAGCTTGAGAATTTAATCTCCTTAAATAAAACCAGTCAATCTCACTACGTCTTAATGAAAAAAGTAATGAGAAATCATCTCATCATCGCGAAAGCAGTGGCTAAAGATCTTCCGTGTGATAATCCATCATCATCTCTCCGTCACGCTTGACAATGGGTCTTAAAGTATTCTACCGCAGAATTTCTTTTGTTTTACACGGAGGACTACAAAGCCTACTATACTTTCCTTGACCTAGCTGGCAGTGTGTGGTGATGATGTGCATAGCAATGAGTGATGATGAAGGTGATCAGCACAGAACAGGAAGAGGAAGTGCGAAGATTTAGCACATCTTAAACCTCACTGTCGCTGGCAATGAAATGTATTTGCTTTTCTCCTTTGCCAGTGCCAAAATATTAATGGCTTCCGGCTGACTGATCATTATTGCAATATTGCGTTCGTTCTCGCTTGCTTTGCTAAGGAAAAATTAATAACGAGCCTGAAAAGATGAGAATTGATTAAATCCATCATCTTTCGCCTGGCTCGAGTTCTATTGTTCGCATTAGACAAAGGCTTGGAGAGTTCTTGAGAATTTCTTTGCTCTCTCTTCCATTTCCTAAGAAAGTAATTCGCCAAATTGATTCAAGGCTTCGTGGCTATACATGCCATCAAGCTTATAGCAATCAGAGCGTGCACAAGGTTCTGTGGCCACTAAGATGAGGCGTAAACTGCAATTTATGGTCTGGAACACAAGTTATGAGTTTTCCACTAGAGAAGTTGATTACACTACTTAAAAACTTATTAGTTCATGGAACTCTTTCGTATTTCAGGCAGCACGTGCCACATTCATTCTGATCCCACTTCTCGGACTCCATTATCTTCTCACGCCGCTGCGACCGGAGCCTGGCACACATGAAGAAATCATTTATGAATACATTACGGCTGCCACACTTTCACTGCAGGTAAGCGAAAACGTTGAGAATCCTTTGTGCCATGCAGCGTCGTGTGAACTTTCTGGCCTCGTCCTTACGCTCGTATGTTGTGTGCTGCCCGACTGATTAATTAATCACCCTCGAGCAATTCTCGCCACACAAGCCTTATAAATTGCTTTTCGTATCGCGTGTGACGTGCGAAATACTTTTTGACATGTTTATGAACTCGGGCCATGGGTCTGCACACAATTAAGCGCTAAGCTCGCAATTCATAATTGGAGCTTTGGGGCGTCGTACCGTAAACATTGCGAGGTGTGCGAATCCTTTGCAAAATGCAAATAGCGTGTGCCTTGTTTCATTTTCATTCTCCACCTTATTCCAGGGTCTTTGCGTTTCGCTCCTCTTCTGTTTCTGCAATGGCGAAGTCATCGCTGCCCTGCAACGCAGATTCTGCCCACAACGCAATCGACTCAAGTACTACAACGGCGGTGACTACAATCATTCGTGTGCTCCAACCACGACGATGTCGGTAAATCTGCTTTCACCATCAAATAATAATAGACACAGTGTTGTTGGCAGTGCTACCAGCAATGATGCGATTGACCTGTAAATATTTGTAAACTCGTGAATTTGTGGCATTGGCATAATTGGCATTGCTGTCTTACATGTATTTGGTTATGTGTAAGTGCTATTCTTGGATTCTTATCATTAGAATGCAGATTAATTGTCGTTTTATTTTTTGATGTGCAATATTTCATGTAATTAATGGAATAAAATTGTGACTTATGTTGTGAAAAAGTCGTGAAGCTTCTTGACTTGAATGATTTCATTTGCAGCTTGATCTGGCAGTGTGCCTTGTAGCTAAACTTATTGATGGTTGCTTCTTTAATCCGATACTTTGTTGCCAGACATTGATGCTTAGACGTCAAAGTGAGCCTGGTGGTGCTACCAAGAATGGAGGTGGATCTATCCTGACCAACCATGGTCACAGCACAGAAGACGAAGAAGTTCGACTATGATTGAAGTTAATTTGGATTTTGGAATCAACGTCGGAGTCAGGATAAATCAACTAAATACTTTGTTCGCTTTTATTGTTTTACCTTGCATAAGTATTACTAACGACTTGGAAATATTTATTTTATGAATGGCTTATGAATAAAATTCATGTTGAAATGGCAATCGAGTATATCAAATTCGAGGAGCTCAAATTCTGGACCGAGATTCTTAACCTTTCTCACTCCGCTAGTTCTTGTCAATGCAAATGCAAATGGAGGCTTAACTCTTAATTGGCGCAGCGATGGCGGCAACGGCAGGTTCATTGTTAGCTTAGTCACGTTCACATGCATTTAACATCAGCAGGTGCGGTTTCTTCCTCTTCTCCACAAGCTTGCATCGGGTAAAATCCCCAACCTCAGGTCTTTGGACTTTTCTAACCCAAACACGTCCAAATAACATAATTTCTACGAAGCGAAGCTGGTAATGAGCCTAATGAGGCAGTATTTTTAAACGCTGTCCTACACCGCAGGAATCTTTAGCAATGTCCCATCGGCAGTGCAACGGCCTTGCAAAACTCTGGAATTAACCCAGCAAAGGACCGCAACCACATGCCGCAGGACGCAGGATTACATTGGATTGACGCAGTTCCTCAATCATTTCGTTCGTTAATGGCAGGGATTCCCATAAGCTTTTCTCTTCAACACGATTCTCACCTTCATTTGTATTCAGGCTCCGGCCCACACTCACTTTGTTATACGCATCATGTGTGTTTAAAGCTCTCTCGCGCTCCTGCCGTGATGCTGACAATTTACTCAGTCCGGGCTCGATTCGATTCTTCGCAAGACTTGCGTCCGGAAACCCCACCACACACAGGTCCCAAATTCTGTTTACGTCGCAGCCCGCCGTCGACAGAGACAAAATGCTTTTCGGATCGTATTGTCATTCAGCACGACATAATGAGATCCATAAAATTACGGATTCTGTCAATGACTCTCGGGCATGATGTTCCATAAATTGGCTTGATGAAGTTAAAATTGAGGTAATAAAAACCTTACCAAAGGATTACTCTGTAAATCCACTGCATTTTTAATACGGTCGTAAAACCGCTTGCTGCGTTCTGTCCTATTTACCGAGCACAAACACGGACTGGAATTTGGAATTGAGTGCAAATTCGCAGCGTTTGGATTTTTATTAACTCAGAGAATGTCGCCGTCGAATGTGCTTAAGGCCGGACCCAGAATGGCGGGGACGGCAATAAAACAAACAACACACGAATCTTGTTTTCTTCGTGTGCCCGTTCCCGACGACGCGACAGAACATGGAGAAGTCCCTGAGTGGTTTCTTTTAGCTGGAACAGTCTGTGTCTCCCAACACCGAGTTTTTGGCCTATTCCTCATGTTTTCATCAGCGACTCATACAAATACAATGAACTCAATTTGTTGATCCAAGACCAATTCCGCAGTCGCAGCGTCAGCGTCACGATGTATGCGTTTGTGTTTGTTTACATAAAGCATGTTCACGTCTCAAGTGACAGACTACATACGCATTTGGTGGTTGGTGCTCGCATGATGTCCCATGTGCAGGCTGCAAGCAAACGTGAAGAAACCAACTAAATGAAATTCCAAGCTAAACGAGTAAGACCGCCATTGTCATTTTTACCAGCTTGGATGGAAATTAGATCTGCAGGGAAACTCGACGCTCTCGTGCTCTGGTTTCCTTCCGTTTAGAAACTCGAGTTGTAGCACTGAAACGGCAAACGTCTCAAAGGCTCGGTCTACCTTTGAGCATGACTCAAATCACAAACGCTGGCAGGGCCTCAGGCGTCTTCGGCTAAAATTTATGGTAACTCTGAACGAAGGTGGAACAAATTGAATTCCCAAGTTGCCCAAAACCCCTGGAGCCTTGTTCTCCATTGTTTGCCAACAATTCCTGTTTGTATGAGTTTTGACCCTTTACACAACTTCTTGTCCAGGGGCTTCGCTTGATGTGTGAGCGCCTACACCAACGTAAGCATGAAAAATCTTCCCTGCCTTTGTCGTTAGCAGCTAACAGTGATAATTCAGATTTATTGTGTTGTCCCAGTGCACAAGGTCTCGCCTACTGAGAATTTCCATAAGAAGCGCGGCTAGCGCAACATCTTGCGCATTATGTCCCATGCTTTGTACGTCATAACGCCAGGAAAACAATGACGAGCTGTGACATTGCGACATTGCGGGAAATGAGCTACTAAATATTAACAGCATCATTCCGAAATGGTTCCCAGAATTTTTATGACGAGAATACGAGGCGACGCCATTAAGTGAAAGCACGTTCTCAGAAAATTGAATCAACATAATCGCTCGCACAGCAAGATTTGTACATACTTCATTTGTCATAATACAAATGTTAATGCATAATCTCCGCCGGGACGCCAGATGAATCTGAGATTTAGCAGAACGAGCGAACGAAGAAAATGATAAATGGTTGATGAATTACGTAAAGTAATTTATCTTGTTTACAATTCTCTAAATGTTACGTCTCTGTCAATATTAAGTTTTGAATGTCCGCCACATTTCTTCTCGGTCTGGAGTGAGCCAATGCGATTGTATTTTTGGAAAAGCTGAAGACGATTTCGTGACGATTATATTTTTTATTCGTAAAAGTAAGGATTTGACGCACTAAAAAAACGATGACACATTTTTCTCGTTCATTTTCCTGTGTGTGTCTCTGTTTAGGTCAGGTGTGCATCAGACTTTTCTATTTCATTTAGAACGACAAACAGAATGAGAAAGCACAGGTTAAATTGGTAAGTACCGCTGGACACTTGACAAGAAGAATTGTTAATTTGATTAACGCGTAGTAAGAAGCAGGTCCACCACTCGAGCGATGACTACCTCGCTCATCAGGTAAGGAAAAGTTTTGTGTGAAATTTCCATGAATCCACCCGCATTCATGTAGAAAGGCTTCATGGCCTTCAGGACCTTTCTCTCGTAAATAGGCAATCGCAGCTCATTTCTCAGGTAGGATTTGGGGAAGCTGATCGATGCATCTGTGAGTTTAACTGCGAAATGAATACTCATTCCGACTATAGCGAGTGTTACGATAAATACTTCCAATGCGGCGAGGGCCATAAACTTATTGACCTCATTGAAATGTCCTATCAAAATGTACATAATGGAGACCTGTAGTCCAGAAACAGTTGCCAGTATCATGCCGCATACGATCTTAGCTTCGTAGACAAACAAATTGTGGAGCACATAGTGCGCTCGGTAAATGGCCAACTTAAATGAGATTCGGTCCAGTTGAGTGTTTGCTGGCTGCCAGCTAAATCCAGTTCGGAAATATTATAAGCCCTGCTCTTTGTATTGCTGCTATGTATATAATGAGTGCTTACTTACCTTAGCAGGGTTAGACTTCTGCGAGTAGTGTTACAGTAAAATAGCATTGAAAACCCATACAAAAACGCAAATTGCCAGTCAACAAAGATCAAATACCCAACGAACAGCCCGATGGCAACCGTCAAGCAAAAGTATTGCGACTTTAGTAGCCCTGCCGCGTGGACTTCAAATTCTATAAATCCGATTGCAATAAATGGCACAAGGACAGTCACGGCAAATGCAGCAAGCAGCGTTAACCGGGCATAGACCTCGGCGCCGTCTTTTTGGTTAGGATCCAGTCGATGCCAATGGCGTAATTTGACATTCAGGTTGAAGAGGGCATTGTAAAGTTGTTGGAATCGCTTGGCGTAAAGCAAATTGGTGATTTGTAGGGGCGCTGACACTAGTTGAACGGCCAGGACTAAGTAATATTGCGATCTTGCACTTATGCTCGGGTTTTGAGTCAGATCGTACCAGAGTCCGACGGATAGTGCCCACAGCCTGATTGTTAAGTGGAAGGAGCACGTAAATGTCCAGTACACGTACTCCGTCTTCGTCTGTAGGAATACCAACTTCGCGTCTTTTAGTGAATAGTAGAATGGCAGGCAGTGGAGTCGGTGTCCGATTTTCGTCATGAACGCTAATTGACTCAGCATTTGATTTGAAGCCATTGAAAATGCAAATCACAACTGAGGACTGGCTCTGGCTGGCTTTCCGTCCACAAGGTTGAGGCAATGCGAGAATTTCAGGAGTATGACGCATGACAAATGAAATGGAATACCATGTAGTTATGATGGAAATTGCTAGACAAAGGAATTCACTCACGACGAATTAATCATTTATGTTAATGAAGCCTTTCTTTCTCCAAGCGGAAGGCGGACACAGGCAAGGCTATTGAAATTTTTCTTTCCTTTCCAATTTGATTTCGACTTTAAATAGAAGTTCATAGGCTTGACCAATGCCGAAATAATAACGTGAATTCTAATATGATGAGTTTTAAGAAAAGAATGAGACAGCGACAATAATTGGGACTTCAGAAATATTGCAATAAGTTATTCAGCGATTTTTTTAGAAAGTGCGAACCTGAATCGACACAGTTGACATTGAATCGCCGTCACCTTGGGTTAATTGCCAGAATACTTTCACAACGCGAAGAAAACGAATACGCTAAACATACAGTTTGTCGTCCGCGTCTGTCTTGTGCCTCCGTGAATGAAGTGTGAGACATTAAAACATTAATTTCGACTGAAACTAAAGTGTGATAAAAATCCTTTTCATGATCTAAAACTTATTACATCAGGTCACATTTGTCACGTATGTTCCGTTCGAAAATATTAACTATTGTATTCATGCTCAAAATAAAGAAGGTCAATGAATGAATCAGCAAAATGACGAGAGGCTTGTGCTCTACTGGCTCAACACAACGGTTGCGATTATGAATTAGAGTTAACGATACGTTCGTCTCTCTCGAGTGTAATGATCTGTTTATTGTAGTACCGTTCTTCCGTATCATCTGTACCTGTTGGAAGGCGGCGATGATGTCGGTAGTCGATCAACTGATGCAGAAAACTCCCGAGTCCCGATTGCTGCGGTGCGGTTCGGGCAACTGTATCATAAATGACTTTGTTAGTCCCCTCGGACCGAGACAAGATTCAACGCTGCTGCTGGAAACCTGACATGGTGCGAATGGGCAGTGCTTCTATGATTTCCTAGACTGTTACTAATTTTACTTTCAATAGTCTCTGAGGAGCATTCGCCGACGTTTGAACTTCCTTCCGCGCCTGGGAAAGCAGGAGGTTTTGGTACCGGTTGCATCAATTAAAATACAGTGCCGCAGCACAACTGGGCAGACTGATTGAGTTCAAGTCAACATTTCCCTGGTGGGTTCTGAGGGCAGTCACTAAGCGAGTTTAACCTCGCGAATACATTCAGCATTTCGTGAGCATATGAGCCCAAATTAGATTTTATAGTTCATCGACTCCGTAATGCGAGTAGTGACAGGAATGTCTTTTACTGCGTGCAAGAGTGCACAGTAACCAAATTTTGTATGGATCTTGGCTAGATTGTTTTAGCAAAAGGTTCAATATCTATTGCACTTGTGGTCTGTGGCTCGGCATTCCGTTATTGCTGCACTTTGCTTGAGGTGGGTATAAGTTTGGTTTGCATTTACTTATGAAATGGACACGCTTTCAGGCGGTTTTATATGCCGGACAGGTGCTTCCAGCATGTACTCAAAATCCATTTGCATACATTTGTGATTTGTGAGTGCCAATTCCAGCATAAAACTTTGGTCATGGCTTCAGAAAAGTGTTTGTCAATGCCAAAAAATGTCTACGTAATAAATATATGTCAAACCGAAACCCGGATGAGAATTTTAAAAAAAGAGATAAAGTTTTTAAGAACCCCGATCCCGATCTTATTTTATCTTTCCCGTGTGAGTGCGGTGTGAGTAATCTAATCTCTTTTACAAATGAGCATCTCTGCAGAGCCGCCCAGGATGCTTTCTCACGCTCGCGTGCTATTGGCAGAGACACCAGCGTCGATGATTTTTCATAATCCACAATTCTACGCCGCGCTTGACATTTATTGATCCGGTTTATTTTTCAAAATTAATTTGAAACAGATTTTGCGACGAGGTTGAGGTTTTGATTTTCTACGAGGGCACTGAAAAGCGTTTCCTGTTTACGAATGCTCAAAGATAGAAGACTTGACGCGCAGATGCTTCTTGTTAATCTTGCCCGTATTTTATTTCCTGAATGCACACGAGAGTGTAAATCTTTCCGTTAGAACCTGGAGTCGAAGACGGATTTCGTCAAGCAACTAATAAGAGATCTCTAAAAGCCAGTCGTTATCTGTATTTTTAGCTACTTGGTGTCGCAATTTTCGAGAAGGTAGAATTAAAAGAATAGATAGAAAGATTAAAGGTAGGTTTGTTAGCAAGAATGTTCAAAGCAATTACCAAATGTCACTGGATTCGTCAGTTCAATTCAAAATGCAATATGTTATTTCTGGCATTCGTGTATGAGCTGAAAACAAACATTATTGTGCTTGTGATCCCGATTGATCGGAGGCATTCCTTCTGAGTTTCGACCTAGCTCTTGAATTTTATCAGCCCAATTTTGTATTCTTATAAAAAGTCGTTGCTTTTTGCTTGTCTGATCTCAAGTTAATAGGGAACGTAAACCCGATATTTACTATATCTTCTCCCAATGCAATAATAGTACAGTATAGGCGATTGCAAGTTCTGAAATGTCCAATGCAAGTATCGCGGATTTTGTAATCAGGATCCGAGTGTCCGAGGTCGAGTACTTTAATGATATTTGCGTAGTGATATGTAATCTACCTTTCATTCTTTGGCCCCTTCATCTGCTCAGAGAACGGAATGATAATATGAGACTGCAACGGAATAAATGTGACTCATTAGGATCGAGCGAGTGGCACAGGGGCGAGTGGAACTTCCGCACAAGTTTGAATCATTAGGATCAAAAGTTTCCAACTGTCGAAGGCAAACAAGCAATGTGAAGCCAGTCAAGGGCAAAGCACGCGCTCCATCATTTCTTTCCATTGTCGTGATTGTCCTCGTTGTCGCTTTCCTAAGTCACAGTTGTGCCTGTAAGTACGATGAAGATTCCAAATTTGGTCATTATAACTTGTCAAGTAACTCGTATAGAACATAACCAAGATGCCAAAGAATAAGTCAAAGCCGGAGAAAGTCATTCACGAGATGTGACGCTTGCAGACGTGAGCCATTGCAGGTAAAGTTGGAAGTTTTGTTGTGACGTGCGCCCGTGCCCAAATGATCTTCGTCATTCAGAGCAGAAGAAAGCTTTCCTCGTAAGCGTGTCTGATTTCAGGTCCATAGTATTTAAGCCGGGTCAATTCAACCCAGAGAGAAATATTCAGCCAGTCAGGTATGTGCTAGTGTCATATTCAGGCGGCGGTGGAAAGTTTCTTTACAGTCTCACACTTTTACTACGATTTTACGCTTTCGTGCCGCTATCTTATTTATGATGCCAAAGAGGGTTGCTTGCTTGGCTGTCCTCATTAATATTCATATGACTCATGCACACAAGCAGTACTCATACACACAAGCAGTACTCATGCACACAAGCAGTACTCAAACACACAAGCAGTAAGCGGCAACCCACAGGCTGCTGTAAATCAAAAGTCGCCTCCGCTTCCCTGACGATTAGTTTTCCGTCGAAGTTCGGATGGAGAAGTTGGTTGGCATACGCTGGACTAAAAGTGAAATAGTTTTGCGTCATATTCAGGACGGATCAGTTTTTCGTCTTGATCGGGACTTCAGAGGTAAGCAGTTTATAGTCAATGCTCAGGACTTCAACAGTTTATAGTCATGTTGTGGACTTCAGCAGTTTAACGTCGTACTCGGAACTTCAGCGTCGTACTCGGAACTTCAGCGTCGTGCTCGGAACTTCAGCAGTTTAACGTCGTGCTGAGGACGGAGCAGTTCATTGTCAGTGGTCAGGAAAGAACACGTAAGCAGTTTATAGTCAATTATCAGGACTTCAACAGTTTATAGTCATGTTGTGGGCTTCAGCAGTTTAACGTCGTACTCGGAACTTCAGCGTCGTGCTCGGAACTTCAGCGTCGTGCTCGGAACTTTAGCAGTTTAACATC